>MJUU01023063.1:0-19490 GCA_002080025.1 Modiolus philippinarum
TCGGATTTCTCTGATTTTATCCAGTATTACTATGTAAAATATTTTGCCACATTACCCTCAATTTTCTAGTAATCAAAGTCTTCAGAAGCTCATTATAAGTCAGTAAGCAAAATTTTAATTAGATTGTAGATTTTCCTTCCATGTGAAACAATTCAATATTGTGTCCATGCTATACTTAGATAAAAGTCCAAGAGAGCCTTTCCCGCCATTTTTTTAAATGTGAAATATCTTGAAAACAAGGCCCATAGCCTATCAATATTTTTAGCCTACTTAATTCCTTTAACAATGCTCTTTCCATTTAGGGTATCAATTTAAAATCGTAGATTTATAAAATTTCATCTTACTACATCCTTAAATTGAAAGCCAATAACAGCTAAGAACAGAGCTATGCAAGAGGGAGATACCCTTAAGTTTGATTTTAAAATGTAGATATTGCAAGTTTCGTGCCAACACCAAAGTACTGATTACTAGGTTGGGGAATACATTTGGGACTAACAGTCTTAATTTTTGTGGTTGGGGTTTGGGGTGGGGGGCAGTGGTTAGCCATGGCTACATCCTTTGAAAAATAATAGAATAACAGAATAAATTTCATGTAGGTTAGTGATGTAAATTTTATGAAAATTATGATCATTTTTTATCATTATTGAAGAAACAATAATATGTGTGTCTTCATTTTTCTTTTCTGTGCCGTACTCATGTGATTGTCTATGTTTCTTGGTGTATCCGATGTTGCAATTATCCTTGGAGTGTTCGTTCTAGAATGACAGTTTAGTTCTCTGTTTATTTAATATTAATCTGTTTATGTTTCTTTTTACTTAATATGATTCATCTTTTCTTTAATGATATGTCAAGTTTAAACCGGTTTTGACCCGTAAGATAAATTTTCTTTATTCAACATATGTTGAATAAAGCCCCGTGCTATTTCCCGCCAAATCTATTCGGATCATTATCACTGATCATTAGAGAAAAAGATTACACCATTTTATCCCGATTATTACCATATTTTATCCACTCTCGATAGTTAAATTTAAAAATTTTAAAATGCTCGGCAAGCCTCGCCATTAAAATTTTTAAATTTAACTATCTCTAGTGGATAAAATATGGTAATGATCGGGATCTTGTGGTGTAATCTATATTTATTACTCTGATTGTTACTGTTTTGAGGAACAGCTAAGGGCATTATAACCAACACAACACATGAATTGTCATAATTATTCACCACAACCATTACCATAGACATGAGATGTGCAAACAGAGGGTCGGAATTTGAAGCCTCGATTAATAAAGAAGGTAGTCACGGAGATAATGATGATTGTTTTAAGGTATTTAAGTCTAGTATCAGCGTATTCGGGGACAAGATTTTTTTTTACCATCAGGGATGGACATTCCTGATGTTCGTATAGCCTTAAAATGCAATTAAAAAACAGAATTGCAAGAAAATTTATTTATTTAAAATGGTTTTTTTCCACAAATAATGTCTCTCATGACCTTATAGATATAAAGTAGCAGCCCTTTTTTAATCTTGACATTGAATAAACACTCAATTGACCAACAAAGTTACTTTCACAAGGGATTTTACAAAATTTCTCCAAACATCGAATTTGACGTAAATAGTAAACTTGTTAATAGTGCGTAAAAATCAGAAATGGATTACTTACTGTTTTGATGTCATATATTTGTTTATCTGAGCACATGGAACGTTTAGATAATGGTATTGTCTCACTGTAAAATGACAGGGCAAATAAAGATCGCATTCCACCACCTGGTTCAATTATTGGAGGTATGCAAATTTCACAATACAGAGCTTGAACGGTTAATTTATAAACTGACACAGAATCACATTTCTGGCTATCTATATTAAAAAGCGTTTTTAAATTATTATCTGCACAAAAGTTCAGAATATAATTAACATCATTGCACATTAAACAGAAAATATTCCAATATCCCTTATATGCGATAAGTCTATGATCTCTTAGAGAAGTGCAACCTACTTCTAACAAAGGCTCTAATCTCTTAAATATTCCTTTCCTATTGCATTTTCGGATCAGCTGCATTCCATGAAAACATTTGAGATTTGATGTCAAAGAGGATTTTCTGAATGTGCATCCTAATAAAGTGGCTTCAGTTTTCAGCTGTTCGACATTGTAGAAAATGCTGAAGACTTCCTGTTTACGGCATCCAATTTCGTATTGCCATGGTCGAAATATCGTATCAGCAAGTTCTGATACGTTGTCCATCGAGTATATTGTTGGTAGAATATCTGCAATTTCAAAAGTTGACATATAAGAATAATTAGGATCATATGTACCTATTTCATACCCATTTTTGCAATAAGCTGTGAATATATAGTATACATATTGCCGTCTCTCCTTGATATATCCAATTTGTTGCGTGTCTCTGACAATTTCAGAAGTTTCATTTATATTACAAAGAAAACAATACTTGTTTTTGTAAGGGTACGTACTCTGATCAAACGGCATTAAGTAACACAAATCTGAGGTGTTGCCGACATTCCTCATACAAGTAGATATTTCTTCAAAAATTCCTTTCGGAGGATTGCACATGTAACAAAATATATTTCGAAACATACCATATGGTTGATCTATATCCATGCAGGCCTTTTCAATAGATATATTTTCTGTAACTTGTGTCCCTGTTTGATTACACCTGGAAACAACATCAGGGGTATTCGTTGTGCAAATATCGTCAAAATTATTATGGACAGCATAAATAGAACAATTATTTTGTGAAGCTAATTCTGATATTTTTTCGACAGAATTTTGAAAGTTAAAATCTGTATAAATATAACAAGCAAACGATATATACCACTCATCTAAGATACTTGTATCATTGTTGCACTGAGAGCAGTAAATGTTGTCATATGTCAGAAAAGTTTCTAATGACGTCACTGGCAAAGCTTTTAGTCTTTCCGTCACATTACGATCAATTTCACATTTCATTCTAAGATCTAGAGGCGCCGACTTCGGACATTTCCGTACTACTTTGTATCGGTCTTTTCTCTTTGAACGGATACGATCCTGGTTTAAATTCATGATAACATAATCTTTGCAGCTTCTTACAGGCAGGTTCAGCAAAATGTCTGGACAACAGTCTCCGTGTCGTAAACACTTTATGTCGCAGCTACACTGTGGACATATCTGTGATAGGGGGTTCTTTTGTGTTTCCTCAGATGTTGTTCCTGTCTTGTCACATCGTTCAGTTCCACAGAAAAAGTGATAATATTCAAGAGCTTCACGTATTGTACTCTCGTTCATTTTTAGTCCGTCCGTGAATAAAAACGACAGGAAGGTCGTGATATAGAAAGAATACAGCATTACAAACGTTCATATATATTCTGAAACAATAAAAAAGTTTTTTTAAAAATTATGCAATGGAAAAACTGTTGAATAATGAAATATATTCGACAAAATACTGTTGAATAATGAAATATATTCGAAAAAAACTGTTAAATAATGAAATATATTCGAAAAAAAAACTGTTAGATAATGAAAAATATTCGAAAAAAAAAAACTGTTATATAATGAAATATATTCGAAACAAAATTGTTAAATAATGAAATATATTCGAAAAAAATCTTAAAATATTAAACATTATAACAAGTTAGATGTTTTTGAAAAGACATAAACTAAAATCAAGCACTGTTTCAAATAAATTAAACCACATTTACATGCCGAAGATGTACGCCAGCGGGGAAATTTACACGTTGGTATATATATTTAACTACATGATTTTACTTAAAGTCGTATATTATTCAAACAGTATCAAAGAGTCCATGTGAAGAATTAAAAGTGTTCGTTTAAATATGATACTAGATGATTGTAATGTTGGAATGTATATAGTTTTGAACCTAACACTTAATTGTGCAATAATAAGCAAAAATGCAAAAATCAAAGAAAAAAATATGATAGAAGTACGAAAATAGAAAAAAAGAAAATAACACGTCAGGTTTTGTAACGTATCTGCAAGACATAGCTTGTCTCAACTTTCCTTTTATGAATATTTTTTAAGAGAGGCGATAGCACTTGTAGCTAACTGCATCGAATTGATTCCTTGTTCAACTTATACTGATATTAATACTGATATGAACAAGCACATAACAAATTTCATAATGGTTTGAATTCAAATAACTTGACATTTATACACTCATCAAAGAGAAGTTTTCGTATTTGATCAAATGGTCCTTCAAAAAATCAGGATGTACGTACATTTGTTGCAATACATTTAAATCGTTTTTCAGTGACGACAAACATGACAAATATACAAACTGGACTTGTCAGGATTTGATAAAAGCATTACATTTTCTTCTTGATAATATTTTTGTTCGTTTCGGTGATACAGTCTATCGGCAAAAAATAGGTATTCCTATGGGTACCAACTGTGCACCTCTCATAGCAGATTTATTTCTTTATTGCTACGAGTCACAATTCATGGCAACAATTCAAAAAGACCCTTCTAAACAGCATTTACTGGATAAATTTAACAAAACATATAGATATTTGGACGATGTTTTGGCTTTAAACAATCCTGAATTTTCTAAATTTACATATGAAATTTATCCTGCAGAACTTACTTCAAATAAATCCAATAGCAGCAGTGATTATACTCCATTTCTTGATCTTGATATATCAATAAATCAAGGAAAGTTAAACACTAAGGTTTATGATAAAAGGGATGATTTCTCCTTCCCTATAGTCAATTTTCCCCATCTCGACGGGATGTTCCGTTAGCCCCTTCTTACGGGGTCTACATTTCACAACTTGTTCGATATGCACGAGTATGTAGTGATGTTTCTGACTTCAACGACCGAAATCTTTGTCTCACTGAAAAACTTCTGCACCAAGGGTTTAGATATCATAAATTGATAAAAACATTCTCTAAATTTTATTATAGATACATTTACTTATTAAGAAAATTTGGTTCTACGTGCAGGGCTCTTATACATCAGGGCATTTCACATCCAAACTTCTATGGCAATATCATTTACAAAGCGCATAAATTCAAAAATTGTCCTTCCAAACTTATTAACCCGTTGAACAAACTAATTCATAAAGGATATAAATAAAGCATTGTTGTTAAGTCTTTACTTTTGGTTTTTGTTGGCAAAAACATTGACCATCTCCTAAATGCTTTACACCATAACTAAATTTAAACAATTTTTCATATTGGCAGTATTTGGCATTGCACAATATCATGTTCTTCTTTCATAATTGATGATGTTGTTATACCAAATCTATTAAGAAGTATTCCAATTGAAGTTTCATATGTAAGAAGGCTTGACGTCTTAGTCAACCAAATTATGTCCTTAGCTAGCTGTCAGTATCTGCGAGCATTTGTCCGGACAGTACCTGTGTGTATTGTTTCATGTTTTATGTAATTCATTGTAAGGGTACTCGTCTTGATAAGTTGGACTTTTTTCTAGTTTGATTTTTACTGTGAGTCTTTATGTGTATTTATTTTTTAGCCATTCACCACACATAGGGGAGGGTTTGGATCAAAGAAAACGAGTTTAATCCCACCGCAATTTTTGCGCCTGTCCCAAGTCAGGAATATGTTGGTGACTGGCTTGTCCGTGTCTTCTTATGAAATTTTAGTTTCTTGATATTTGGGTTATTGGATGTGGTTTATTTCCATTGATTTATTCACTTTTTTACCTTTTGGGGGCCATTTAGGGCTTGCTATATGGTGTGAGGTTCCTCACTGTGTTGAAGACCGTACGGTGACCCCTAGATGCTTTGTTTTGGGTCGTTTTAACCTGGATATGGGATGTTTTCTCCTTGATATTTACCCCATTTCCTTTCATTTTCATATTTGACTTAAAAATATGCAAGAATGTTATAGAGAACATAATATTTTTTAACTTTTCGTGATTAATGTAAACCAGTGTGCAAAAATATACTTTGAAAATCAGTATTTCAGTGTTCACAAATTGGCAAATTTTATTAATTTTTTTTCAAGAAAATGAATATTTTGAAATTAATGTAATCAATATTCTATCGACTTCTATGGTGATTGTGGATAATTTACTTACTATCGCAACAGTGGCTAAAGCATTTAAGTGCAGTAATCTAAACCACTCTATTTTTATATTCCCAAAAGCTGAACGTGTCTCTCAATTTAATGCAAACTAGTATGAATATAGGGAGTTTTATAATTAAGCAGAATCAATTGATATTAATTTTTAAATTTTCATATTCTTAACAACTCATATAATTATAACATATTCCATTTATATATTCAATTATTAACAACATAAGCTACCCGAAAGGCATTGATAACATCAATAATATCACGAATATTCAAACATTAAGATTAACAAGAATTTTCCTCCTAAGAGGATGCCCCATGGCCGTCTTTTCAAAATAAGGGTGAACAGATTCTAACACATCTGCATAATACGTCTTTGGAAATGGAGATAAGGGCCAATGAAAAGGGTTTTGTGGTAGGTATTGGCTATAGTGAAATTTATTTTAAATGGAATCAACGGTCAATTTTTGATTTTTATAGATATTTCCTGCAACTAAAAGTTTAGATCTATTTCACAAAAAAAAACCCCTAAGAACAAAATTTGAATATGCATTGTTATTTAAATCGTGGTATATCACTCTTTTCCTTTTTATAATAATTTGACTCATTAACAATGAAGGGATATGATGGAGTAAATGCACATGATACAAAGTCTCTACAAGTATACGATTGAACCAAAAAACGGAACAACGCTTTTATTGTTTTTCTTTATCTGGAAGTCATCATTAGCCCTTCAGCAATGAGCTATGCTCATAGTAAGTTGAAGGCAGCCCCTGCACCGGTTGAGCTTATGCATTGCTAACCGTCCAAAAACTTTAAGTCAATGTTGTTTTTACCGGTGGATTCAGGATCGTCAAAAACATAAATTAACTGGCAAAGTTTTCTAGCAACCACTGCAATTCGTAGCTCGACTAAAAGATTCACAGAAGACAATCACAATATAATCAACCACAGGACACTCATCGAGTCAATTGCAAAATAAAAAACTGAGATGAGGGTACTATAATAAGGACCGTATTCCAAAGTATAAATTATATCAGCATATGAATGTTTTCTATGATTTAACTCTAAGATGTGTTTTCCAATACAAAAACAAAATTCAAACAGAATAAAAGGGTAAGATATGTATATGTAAAAATTAAGTGTTCGAAAGATATTGGAAATTTTTATAAAGATCGATGAATATTATAAATTTTGAACCTGAGACCTATTTTTGCTATGGTAAATGCACATTCCGCGATGAGAGGAAAAAAAATAAAGAAAGCTGGTAAGAACAGTCAAGTTAATTTATTGTTCAACTTCCCTTTTACGAAATTTTTCAATCCGAAATTTTAAGATAGGCGATACCAATTGTTGCTTTATCCTTTCACTTAAAGAGTACAAAAATGCCTAGCACCTGAATCAAGTTTTCAGGGGCCAAGGCTACCGAGCTTCCGGGGCGCATCCCCAGCTGTTGGATAGAGGAATGCCTTTTCTATGGGGGGAGTCAGATCATAATTAGGAAAGCCTGGCCGCAAACCATGGTATCCAAACTGTGTGGGGAAAGTCCTCGCTCCATGCAGTATAAGGACCTCTTCTATATTTTGCTAAGGAGAACAGAGTCACTTGGTCTCGGATAGGAGGCTAAATTTGCAGCCCCTACCCATACCCATTTCTCCCCTTTTCCTACTGCAATCAAAACTCGTTGACCTCCTCCCCCCTCCCCCGGTTGTCCTTTACTTCTTTCTACTTTTACTTATATATAATTTATATTTAATTGTTAAACTTGTTCCCTTCCTGATATAGCTAAACAATTGATCACTGGACGTTAAACACTAACTAATCAACCAATGAATCAATATACAGAATTTTTTTGTAGAATGCTAATATACTCAAAAACAAAAAAAAGACTAACATGCATTCCTTTGTACCTTATAATTCAAAAGCAAATATCTCTAATAAAAAAGTTTGTTTGATAACCTTTAATACACATAATTTTAAACATAGTGAAACATATTTGAATTCTTAATCTCTTTTTTTTTCTCATTTTTTTTCTCTAAAACTAAATGCAAAAATGATTAAGAATGCAGAACACTGAGCCTTAAGTGCTTGTAAAATGTAGCAAATTAAGGGCTATGCCAGGCACAGCTTAATACGACCGCAGCATGTCGACCACTGAAATCAAAACAAGTTTAATTAAAAATGAATGTGAACACAGTAAAGAGATTCACATTGATGGACACAATTAGAAACTTGACGAATTAATTAGATGAACACAAACTAAGGCTAACAACAACAACAGACATCCAAAGAAAAAATCCCATCAAAATCTGATAAAATAATGATATCATATATTTTGAAAAATTGCAATTTTTGCCCCTTCGACTCATTATAGCTCGGAAACTGTAAGAGCTACGGGAAATCTGTTGACGTACTACTTGAAGCTTACGACGAAAGGAATTCAAGGAAAAAATCCCATTGAATTCCAATTAAAAATAAAAATTTTATTGAAACTGCATGTTTTCAATTTTGACCCCTTACAGCTCGGAAAGGAAACATGTTATCGAAAATCTGATGATACTGTCCTGTGTTATTTTTTCATACGGACAAAATAAAAATAAAAGATTGAAAGCCACCCCTTTCGGGCCCCATTTATCTCGCGAAAATTACATGGCACATTAAATCCATTGACATACTACAGACTGGAAATTTCTTAACTAGCACACTGTAGGAAACCCAATTAAAGTCCAGTAAAATTTCTACACTCAAATAAGGAAACACATCCAAATTCCCCCTTTTCTCAAACGGGTGGAGCCAACAACCGAAAAAAAAAGGTTCTTCGGAATGTGCCAAGAAACATTATGCTAAAATTTGATAGAAATTCGTCCCCTAGAACCAAAGTTATGCAATATTTTTGCGGTCGTATAATAATTTCTGCTTTTGTATTTTTGTAACTTCAAACAAGCCCATCCTGAGAAAAGCAGTTCTTAGACTTTCGTTTTCTTACACTTTCAATATAAACCGTTGACTTGATTATAAAATGACACATTTTAAAAAAAAATCGACTTGCTTGTTGTCGACATCTTATAATTAGAAATACATTGAAAAGGAGCGATATAGCTTAAATATTTTGAGAGCTAAACTGCAATAAAGTAAGTGTTGCGTTTGTTTTGTTGTTTAGTATAATTGACCATATATGTTTGTTTAATTCCTCTTTCAACCATTTCGAAAAAAAAGTATTCCTTTTAAACATGGATTTTAGTATCGACAAATTGACATTTTGCGAGATTTATTATTTATTTTCAAGAAAATAAAAATTTGTAAAAGTAATAGAAAATCTTACAGCTTTAATATCAATTATGGATTATGTACTTACAATTAATGGATTGGCTTGATTAATAAAGGGCAGCTATCCAAACCACTCTTTTCTTATATTCCGATTACGTCTCTCAAATAAATGCAAACTTTCATGCATAAAGAAAGTTTTATAACTAGGCAAATCAATTCCATTAATTTCAAAATTTTCATATGCTTAATTACTTGTGCAAAGTATCACAAATGTACATTTATATACTCAATCATTAACAATATAAACTACCCCAAAGGCATTGATATCATCAATAATATATTAAAAAATTAACGCCAACTAGAATTTCCTTCTGATGGACAAACTTTGGTTAATGGAATCAAACACACCGGCATAAGACGCCTTTAGCAAAAGATGGGTTTAGCGTATCGAAATGGTGCTGTAGTTATTGGCTATGGTAATTAACAATGGAAGGAAATGGAGTAATGATAATCATAATAAGAAAAACCATAAATAAGAGGTTGTTCTGCATATCCTTCCATAATACTGGTTCATTTTCTACTACAGGCCCTGAAGTAAAATAATTTTTTTCAAAGGAAATCACAGATATTAAAGCTTATTTTATATTTTCCCTTTTTAATGAAAAAAATGGTCTCAAATTCCTTCTTTTTGCCATTTGAAATGCTCTCAAAATGCACCACTTTGCGTCTCTGAAATTAAAATCTTGAGGCTATTCCCCCACACGCCCTTCGTCTCACTCTTGGAACCCAAACCCCCTTAACAGCTCTGGTCCCGAGCGCCGGTAATAGCGGAATTCATTTCTAAATGTCGATCAACTCTATATCCATTTATCCTTTTTGCCATGGATGCGGGGTTGTGTCTAACCCTCAAACAGCACCAAGTTAGGTGTTTCAAAAAAGCATCTGTCTCCATCAAACACAAAAACGTTAATGTAATATTATACTAACGTTGTATTCATTAGATTCGAGTTCATGGTCTTCCAAATTTTTAGATTTTATCTGCACTGAAGAGACATAAGTTGTCGAAATGCGCATATGCAGAATTTAAATTTACAGTACCTTCGGTATTTAGTCATTCAAACATTAAACTAAAGTAACACTTACGTAACATCATGACACTACATCAAAGTCATTTCGTAAACTCCGAGCAACATCTTGTTACATTGATTCAAATGTTACATTAACATTTCGGAAAACGTTCTCCTAACATAAGAAAATGTTTTACGTATTAAACATCATAACGTACATCACCGTCGTTTTGTGGATTCTGTTCAACGCCAGATTAAATAATCTTGTTACGTTAGATTCAAATTCAAATGTTAAACTAACGTTACGGAGAAGCGTTCTCCTTGCGTAACATCATAACGTTAGATCAACGCCATTTTGTAGACTTCGATCAGTGTTAGATCAAAGTTATTGGTTAAGTTAGATTCAAATGTTTAACTTATGTTACTAAACATTTTTTACTTACGTAACAATATAACATTACACCAATGTAATTTTGTGGAGACTATTCAACTTCAGATTTAAGTATCTTGTAACGTTAGATTTAAATAATAAACTAACGTTACGAAAAACGCTATCTCTGCGTAATATCACTTCGTTAGATCAACGTTATTTTGAAGATTCCTATCAACTTCACATTAAAGTTATTGGTTACGTTAGATTAGAATATTATACTTATATTTCTTTAAACTTTTTACTTACGTAATATCAACGTCAATTTGTGGGCTTTGGTCAATGTCAGATTAAAGTATCTTGCATGATGGGTCAGATTTTTAATACAAGAATTAGGACCCGGGATAGTGGCTTAAACGCGCATTTTATCATAAAACTATGAGGTTTACTTTATGTGAATTTTATTGTGAATGTCACAGTATGCTTTTTTAATTTGATATTATGTGGTTTTCATATACGTTTCTGATATTTAGGTGTAAGTACTTGGATTGTATTTAAAAATCAAACAAATATTTTATAGTCATCATCTTTCCAAATGTCAAAGTTGCTACTTTCCATTTCTGATCATATTTTTTTAGGAAGAGGAATTCGTAAAAGTGCTTGACACTTCTTTGCTCATCCCATAATGTATGTATTTCATTTTATTGTTATTGCGAATTTTCTGTCTGAAATACTGTTTATACTAGAGTATCTTGCAACGTTAGATTCAAATGCTAATCTAACGTGAAAAATGTATAGGTGTTCTGCGGAACACATATGTCGCCTGCACTATATATATACTACTCAACAAAAGAAACGATACACAGATTTTATCAAATATTATATTTAACCTTGTAGCAGAAAAACCATAAATAGTACACAAAATGTATTTTTTTTGCATATAAGAATTAACATTATGCTCGAAGATTTCTCTAACAATTTCTGAACCATATCCGGTCAAAGCCAAAGACATTATCCAGAATTTCTGTTTACAGGCGTAAATAGTGAGTATGTACACCTTTGTTTTTATCAAACCATCACATTTTCGAACCGGCTGGCGTCAAATCTCTGTTGCTATGTCGACCATGATTTCATCAGGACTTTTTTCCGTTTTCAACTACTGATCTCATAAGGGTAAAACGCGCGTTATGCGATCTTTATGTTGTGACGTCTCAAGGGACCTACTGTCACGTGATTTATCATTTGATGAGCATGTTTGCTTTAGATTCATGGACAGACTATAGTTTGTTCTTCTTTTCACATAGCAATGAATTTTGAAAGATAAAATCAAGATCGACGTCTGACTGCGTCCAAGTTGGTTTTGGATTGAACGGGGCATCGAAATGAGGCATTGTTTTCCACTTTTTAAGATGGCAAATTGTTAACATGATGAGGTGTCCCAATTATGGACATCAAACAATTTAAATCGTCCATCAGTAAACGGCAAACTCGATCATCGGGCGAAAAATTACAATCCCGGATTTTTATCGAATCCGTTTCGGAACTGATTTAAAAATTGAATTAACAAATGTGTTTTGGCGTTGAATACATAAATACACTAAAATAACAATTTCAAATTGCGAAATACAAAAATATTTACAAAATTAATTGTGTATCGTTTCTTTTGTTGAGTAGTATATCAAAGAATTCCTGAAGTCCAGAGATAATCAGAATTAGAGAAAATCAAAATGCATGGTGCACATCTACAATAGATACTGAACCATTCTTGTAAGTTCTGTTGGAAAGTTTCAAGCCGTTTAGGAGGAATTTTTGATAATGGAGGCATACCCTTGAGAATCAAATAAGCTAAAATGAAGAAGTCTAAAGAAACCTAAAAAATCTGAAAAGAAAATTCAAAATTAATGAAATTTAAATGCATGGTGCACATCTGCACTATAAATTAAAGCATGTTTGCAAACTTGTTTGGAAAACACAAAGCGGTCTAAGAGGAATTGCGGATAATGGAAATATAACCTATGACTCCAATAAGCTATAATGACAAAGTCCAAAAATAGCTTCAAAATCTGTAAAAACATAAAAAAAACCCAAAAACTAAATGCATGGTACACATCTACAATATATACTGAAGCATTCCTCCAATTTCGTTTGAAATTACCAAGCGGTCTTGGAAGAGTTGTTGATATTGGAGATATACCCTATGACTCTAATAAGTTAAAGAGACAAAGTAAAAAAAATCTGCAAAATCTAGAAAAAACGTAAATAGATAAAAAAATAAATAAATGGTGCACATCTACAATATTTGCTGAAGCATCCCTGCAAGTTTCGTTGGAAATTACCCAGCCGTTTAGGAGGAGATGTCGATAATAATGAAAATATTGGAGCCATACAGACAGACAGACAGACAGACGGACGGACGCAAGACGTAGATCGTTATCCCTATGTGTCGATCCTGCACTAGGTGCAGGCAACACAAAAACATTCTAACCACAGAACTTCAGTTTCAATTTCTGACCTTGTTACAATCTTTACAAATAACGGCAGGCATAATTTGCTTTGTAAATTATGTTCAATTCCTATTGTTAAATTAAATACTTTATCGGAAAAAATGCAATACCATAGCATATTACAGCGTATGAAGCTGCTGGAATAATCAGCTCATTTTAATACCACAAATTGTTTCCTAAAATTGATAAACCTAAAGACCATAAAAGATATTTCCTTAATTTACCGTATATCAACAAAGGGATCGACCTTATTGATGTATCTAGTATATTTAGAGACTCAAAAATTATCAAACTTATTCTTCCTTATTTTGATAATATGGAACCACCCATTATTTCTTTTACTTACAAAAACCTACAAGAGACCCTATTTTTAATTATTCATCTGTTACCAAAAATCCAGAAATTAATCAAAATTCACCCTTGACCCGAAATTGTGCAAGCTCGAAGTTTCGATATGAACCAAGTGGTCATGTAATTACAGGAGATCGTCCAGGACCGAGAGGTAAAAACTTTTCTGCAAAAAGGACCCAAATATCGTCCTCCTTCAGAAATCATTTGGAAGGACTGTCGTGAAGTCATTAAAAAAGCCGTCATGTCATTCTGTAAAAAGTGGTGTAAAAGAGAAAATGCGGATAAAAAATCATTAGATCCCTTCATTAACAAATGCATGGAAGTTGTTGATATACGAATAAATCATTTTGAAAGACATTATAAGCAGTAGAATACCATTCCTACGATTTCAAAAATTAAACGGAAGTTAAAAGATTTGGAAAAAGAGTATATATTTGTTCCGGCAGATACAGCAGCCAATAATGTGGTCGTTGTTTGACGTAAGTATTACATCGAAGTGCTTCGGAATGAAATTACCAATTCTATTACATTTCAAGCTACCATGTCAACAGTAACACATATAATTGATGATCACATGATACCTACAGCTGAACTTAAAGTAACTTCTGATTATAAAAGCATTCCTACTATGTATTGGCTTCCTAAACTTCACAAAAATCCTTTCAAATTTCGTTTTATTTCGGCATCAAGTAAATGTTCAACGACACATATTTTTGTTTTATTGACCAGTGCACTTACTACCATAAAAATCTCGTCATCAACTTTTGCAACAAATGTTATGAATACAGTGGAATTAACTACTTTTGGAGTATTAAAAATTCGATAGAAGTTTTTGAAAGATTTCGATCTGTTAATGAAGCATACACCTCCGTCGATATACCAACTGGACTTGTCAGGATATGATAAAAGCATTAAATTTTCTTCTTGATAATATTTTTGTTCGTTTCGGTGATACAGTCTATCGGCAAAAAATAGGTATTCCTATGGGTACCAACTGTGCACCTCTCATAGCAGATTTATTTCTTTATTGCTACGAGTCACAATTCATGGCAAAAATTCAAAAAGACCCTTCAAAACAGCATTTAGTGGATAAATTTAACAATACATAAAGATATTTGGACGATATTTTGGCTTTAAACAATTCTGAATTTTCTAAATTTACAAATGAAATTTATCCTGCAGAACTTACGTGAAATAAATCCAATAGTAGCAGTGATTATACTCCTTTTCTTGATCTTGATATATCAATAAATCAAGGAAAGGTAAACACTAAAGTTTATGATAAAAGGGATGATTTCTCCTTCCCTGTAGTCAATTTTCCCCATCTCGACGGCGATGTTCCGTTAGCCCCTTCTTCTGGGGTCTACATTTCACAACTTGTACGATATGCAAAGTATGTAGTGATGTTTCTGACTTCAACGAGCGAAATCTTTGTCTCTATGAAAAACTTCTGGAAAAGGGGTTTAGATATCATAAATTGATAAAAACATTCTCTAAAATTTATTATAGATACATTGACTTGATACATTGTACAGCATAACGAAATTTGCTGTTTTTTTATGCAACTTCGGTATTTTTTTGTATTTATTAAGAAAATTTGGTTCTACATGCTGGGCTCTTATACATCAGGGCATTTCACATCCAAACTTCTATGGCAATATCATTTACAAAGCGCATAAATTCAAAAATTGTCCTTCAAAACTTATTAATCTGTTGAACAAACTTTTTCATTAAGGATATAAATACAGCAATGTTGTTAAATCGTAACTTCTGGATTTTGTTGGAAAAATATTGATCATCTCCTTAATGCTTTACACCATAACTAAATTTAAACAATTTTTCATATTTGCAGTATTTGGCATTGCACAATATCATGTTCTTCTTTCATAATTGATGACGTTGCTATACCAAATCTATTTGAAAGTATTTTAATTGAAGTTTCATATGTTAGAAGGCTTGATATCATAGTCAACGGAAATTATGTCCTTAGCTAGCTGTCAGAAACTGCGAGCATTTGCCCGGACAGTACCTGTGTGTATTGTCTTCATGTTTTATGTACTTCATTGTAAGGGTACTCGTCTTGATAAGTTGGACTTTTTTCTAGTTTGATTTTTACTGTGAGTCTTTTTGTGTATTTATTTTTAGCCATTCACCACACATAGGGGGAGGTTTTGTATCCAAGAAAACGAGTTTAACCCCACCGCAATTTTTGCGCCTGTCCCAAGTCAGGAAATTGTTGGTGAAACAACGGCAGTAGAATACCGAAGGAACAAAGGGGTGATATTCACAAAAATCGAAGTCCAAAGACAGGGCAAAAACGAGAACACAGATTGATTGACTTGTCCGTGTCTTCTTATAAAATTTTAGTTTCTTGATATTTGGGTTATTGGATGTGGTTTGTTTCCATTGATTTATCCACTTTTTAACCCTTTTGGGCCATTTAGGGCTTGCTTTATGGTGTGAGGTTCCTCACTTTGTTGAAGACCGTACGGTGACCCCTAGATGCTTTGTTTTGGGTCGTTTTAACCTGGATATGGGATGTTGTCTCCTTGACATTCACCCCATTTCCTATCTTTTTCATTTGTATGTAACATTTAAACGTTAAATAAATATCATTTTGCAGGCGCCAATTGACGTTAGCTTTAATTATCTTAAGGTAGTACGGGAGTTTAAAATTGCGCATCATTCTTGCGCATCTGACTTAAAAATGGAATTCACTATAGGGACATTGCCGAAACCATTTTCAATGTCTTATAATAGTTACATTTAATGAAATATGCCACTTTTACTAAGTAACCACGCAAAATATTGAACCTTTCAACTAACTCCTGTTCCATTATGAGGAGATAATTTGTATAGAATAAATAGGGAAAAATTGGTTTTTTGCGATTTATTCAAAGATAAGTTCGGTGACCCCCAAATTTTTTTCATGGAAATTGAAGGACAGTATATAAGCTATAAATTTACCAAATTTAAAAAAAAATCTATCTGATGTAACTAAAATAATTTAAAATTTTGTTAAAATTCGCTAATTTTCCCTATTATTTCAACCAAAATAGCAGATTTTTTACTTTTCATATTTCATTCTTATATGGCCGGTGACCCCTTATTTTTATTTTATTTTTTGTTTGCTCTAATAACAAAGGATAAATCATGAAAAAATCAGAAAATTCTATCTGACAGAATTTTAGACCCCCGTACCACCTTAAAACATAAGTTTCAAATGTTAAACTGACGTTACCAAGAAGTTCTACTTACTTAACATCATAACGATACATCAATGTCTTTTGAGAGTTTTGAGAAATACAAGACTATGTAATTTGAAATGTTATAATGATGTAATACAACGAAATTTACAGAACAAGGTCCACAAACGTTGATCTCAGTCCACCAAACAAGTAACTTATGATGTTACATAAGTAAAATACACAGCAAAGGAAAATATAAAGAAAAAAATACAGTTAAAAGGTGAATGCTCCATGTGTAATAAGCAAGGAAATACAAATAAAATCATATATAGATAACCTTCTTTTCCTGCTGATAATGCATCAGGTGTGTAGAGACGGCCAATACTCTCTCTGTTACTAAATATGTCTGGTACCACCATTTTATATCGGAGCTATATAAAATTGAAATCATAGAGAGTTTGACATGAGAGTAAAAAAAGTATTCACCAGTTGATTTTTGGATTCGATGCATAACTCAGATTGGAAAATAAAATACACGTACAAACAAAGTAAGAAACAAGTTGTAAAATATCATAACCAATGGCAAAAGTTCGATGTTATTCATTTAAAAAGAACATGACGCATCGTTCTATATATACTGAACACAAAAAGTTTAGCAACAATTGGTATGAATAAAAAGGGTATATTTTTCAGGTAACCAAATCTCAATTAATTAATTAAATCTGGATTTGAGTTCGACTAATCATAAGCATTACGTCGGTCAATAAATATTGAATATTGCATTAATTTTAAGCTAACTCGACCCAAAAAGAAAAACATTGAAAAAGGGGGATATGCAAAAAAATGCCAGATTTTTCATTTTTATGCAACGAAAGCCAACAAAATGTGTTTTTGATTAACAGAACTGGTTATGTAAAGGTGATCACATAGTGATCTTTGCACTTTTTTGCAAAAGATGAAAATCGCCTACGGGGAAAAAGTCCATGTTAATTTTCGGACCATAACTTGATTTCAATATCTTGTACACCCAATCTGACAAAATGAAGATTTTTTATGGTTGAATTAAAGCAAATATCGGTTATTTTTAGCCAAGGTCAGAATTAACCAGCATTTAAGCATTTTTGTTAAAATTTGAAACGGTTGAAAATGTGTTGTTAAACTTTTTTGTTGAGTATGAATAAATTACTTAACAGTAACTTCAGCGTTTTGATATCTATTATTTGTTTTGCTTTACTTGACTTAAACATAGCCCAGAGTCTATAATTTTAAAAAAAATAAATATTTTGATTCGAATAATAAATAACCGATTACTTGTACCCCCTTAAAATCTAACAAATAAAAATGGAAATAGAGTTTTCAGCACTTTAACTTTTACTAGTTGAACCGCCGTGCGCGGTCCCGGCTGAAGAATAGGCCCGCAGCATCTTCTGAGCTGGGAGTATGAGTCTTCCTAACAGAGGCGACACGTTTGCCGTGTGTCGAGACCCGTGTCGATGGTTGAGGAGATCCTGGTAGGTGCGAGCCTGTGTTCAGACTCCCGCTACGGCCATAAAATACCCGTTGGGCTGAGAATACAGGATCAATATCTTACTTTGACTCTGATATCATCTAAACGGGAGGTCGGATTGGCCCGGTCCGATCAATCGGCTGGTCACGCCAAGCCCTCCAGTATATCTTTCCAACTTGAGTTTAAGTTAACCTGTGTGTAACATTTTTGTCTTGATTTAAACCATCAATACAGTGTAGGGGTACTAGAGAAGGCGGTGGCTCATGGGTCAGTCAAGTAGTACGCTTTCCATCAGTGCCTGATGGTTACGCTCCTCTTGAGTATACCATCTTTGGAATACTTGATACTTTCTGGTGGAGATCCCTAGAATCAAAGTATCGCCCCTGTTGGCACTCCGTGGTGGGTGGGTGACAAAGATGGTGAAATCTCCTTTCTTACTTCTTGGCACAACAAACCCCTCAAAACCAACCAGTTCCAAAGAGAAAAAGAAAACTAGACAATTCTATTCCAGAGGTTGACGATAACAGTTGGACAAAATTTATTGTGTTGACAGGATCATCTGATAAGCAAATATCAAAAATCAATCCATTTGCTATCCAAAAGACCATTCAAAGCATTGCTGGAACAGTAAAAAACGTCTCCAGAATGCGATCAGGTCATTTACTAATTGAAGCTTCTTCCAAAACTCACAGTGAAAATTTATTAAAAATAACCAAAATTTTAGAATTCAAAGTTTCGGCATCTCCCCACAGAACTCTTAATAGCAGTCGTGGTATTATGAGAGATAGAAGTCAATATCTTTCAGATGTTAGCGATGAGGAAATTTGTGACGAATTATCATCACAGGGCGTCACAAAAGTTCAAAGATTTATTTCGAAAAAATCAGGAAGCGCTGTAAAACTTAATACTTTTCTTTTAACTTTCAATTGTTCAATTCCTCCAACATCATTGAAAATTGGCCCCTTTTGGTATAAAGGTGGACACATTCCTGCCAAACCCTGTTAGATGTTTCACTTGCCAAAAGTTTGGTCATGGCACCAAACAATGTAGGGGCAAGCTGAAATGTTTCAAATGTGGAGAGGAGGGACACGAGGGCACCGAGTGTGGTAATGCACAGAAATGTGCAAACTGCGGCGGTGCGAATATGGCCTCCTCACGGGATTGTCCCCTTTATACCAAGGAAAAGGAAAT
>MJUU01023066.1:0-28954 GCA_002080025.1 Modiolus philippinarum
ATTATTTTCTTTTTTTTTGTGACGACAATATGTGCCGATATATACGGCGACAATATGTGCCGATAAGGTCTGCACATATTGTCGTCGGCGACAATATGTGCATGGGCGACAATATGTGCATGGGCGACAATATGTGCCGTAACAAAGTTCAGTAGATCCAAAATCGTTATTTGATGATTATGATAAGTATCTCTTATTGAAGTAGTGAAGATAACAATATTAACGAAGTTTAGATAATAATATGACCATTTGTAATTGCATGCAGATTTTATACGTAACTTGACACAAAATTGCAAAAATCGATTTGTTTTTTTGGAACCCATCGGAAACCCCCTTTTTCCGAAGGCTGGATACGCGGATGAAGACATTTTTGTTTGGGTATATGTGTANNNNGGGGGGGGGGGGGTGTTAATAAATAATTCAATCTTGGTGCCACTACTTGTCATGAAAATAATCTAATTTGAATTTGAAGAGAAAAATGTGTTAAATACAAATAAATAAAGTGTGACATTTGGTTATAGATCAATAGACTTGATAATAAATTTTTTTTCGACAAAAACGGCCAAGTCACCCCACACACACACACATCCCTGAAAATCAAATGGTCGTCGAACTGCCTTCCTGCAGGGCACTGATTCCGGTAGGTAAATTATTCGCTTGTCTCTTGAAAAAAATGCCTAAGGTTTGCGACAAAAATATGTTTATAAATTCCTTGATCTCTCGCTGCCTCTTGTCAGCAAATATCATATGATCAAACGGGAAAGCATATTGTGTCCCACAAGAAATCAATTTTTGACAAATTTTGCTGTAGCAATTACATTATTTTTTGTCCCTCATCAAAATACATAGAGACAAATTTTGCTTCACTGAGAGTTTTTCCTGTCCCTGGTGAAAATACATATGGACAAATTTGCCTTTAGTTAGCGATAGTGTTTTTCATTTGTCCCTCATAAAAATGCATAGCGACAAAAATACATATGGACAAATTTCCTAAGCGAGATGTTTTTAATTTGTCATTCATCAAAATTCATAGGGAAAAACTTTGCCTCTATAGTTGAGAAAGGGAAGAGTTTTTTTCATGTAATAGCATTTTTTGTATATTCGAATCTCGGCCCTCGTACAACATGGCCCCGAACACAAGTTTCAGTGCAATTCATTACTTATCGTCGAACAATACCACGTAATAAAATGAAGAGTGCTGTTAGGCAGTTCGTGTAAGCATAAATAAGCAAACAAGTTAAAAGTCTTGTCGAACAGAGTTAAAAGGTAAAACAATAAATATATACACATGTCAAAACGTAAAAAAAATGTTATTAAAACAAGACAGAGAGTGGGGGTGTGTAAGACGTACATGTCTTACTTTGCGCATAGATGCAAGATCATTATTAAACATAAAATAAACTGTCAATGCGCTGTTACAATCACAGTCATCCGTTGTCCGACAAAAACAATAGCGTCCTAAGATAGTGGACAGATACAACATATAGACAAAAAGGGGCCATTAAGTCGATTGTAAGAAAACATTGCATTATAGAATATTGAGATATGGGCAATATAAACAGGTGGTCAGAATAATATTTCGAAAAAAAAGTAAAAGAAAATGATAATAAAATACCAGAATTTGAAAGTATGATAGAGAAATTCTCTCAAGAACAACTGCACCATAATTAAAATAAATAGTGTGTATGCATCTCTCGCGCGGGGAATCTCTGTGTGTTTATTTTTCACAATGATCAATGTACAACTGAATTTAAAAACATTTATTATACTTTTTTCTTTTTTGTCTTTTCTGTATTTGATTTTAGAATATTCTTATTGACGTTATGAATATCCAGAAAGGTACGTACATGTACTGAAATCTCCTAAAAATGACAGATGATAAAAGAACAATTTAAACTTGATTCACAAATGTGGGAATTTTACTCAGGTTTCTGGGATTTTTGATACAACGGCCATATATTGCAAGATCAAGACGGTTAAAAGTTTGCTCTAATTAATTAATTTCTAAAATAGAAAATAGCCTTGTAAATAAACTTATGCAAATTCATAATAATGAGGTTTACTAGTTAGCACTTATTAAGACTGATTCTGAAATAAAAATAGCCTTTTACATAAACTTATGTAAAATCATAATATATAAATGGAAGTCAATAAAATAGCATGCAGTGAAATTCTACGATTAGCCTTGTATATAAAATTATGAAAATTCATAAAGTGAAAAATAAATTTAAAGTCTAACATAAATTAGCCTTTTGCATAAAATTAAAAAAATTCGTAATGTAAAAAGTAAAATGGAGTAAAATCTAATGCTTTACATGAAAATTTAAAAAAAATCAGTTAAATTTTGAACTTAGTTAAAGTACTAATGTCCAGCAAATAAATTAGCCTTCCTCGTAAAATTGGTTATATAGATTCAGGTTATTCCATAATGTCAAAGATTATCGAAATTAATGTAAAGCTTAAACATTAATCGAATATTATTATAAATAAGTATTTCTCAGGATGACAGAATGTTAAAAAATGGAAGTAAATCAATTATTTGGGATAATTAAATATCTTAATGTCCAGCAGTGGAGTTATATGTATGTAAACGTCAAATTTTAGCAAATGAAATAGCCGTTTACACATACTTACGAAAACTGCAAAGTAAATCTTATAATTATATAAATAGTGGTTGCCTTTATGTCTGATAAAGCAATTATCATTATACTTAATCTTATAAAAATTAATGATGTGTAGGATAAAAGATGCTCCAATTACTTTGTAGATTAATTGTTCACAAATTTCAAACGATCACTATTTCGTCACAAGCGAAAATGGATGATTTTGAAAATGAATTGTCTTCTGCTTCCATTTGAAGAAGGCATTTCATAGATGCTAGATAAAGAGTAATCTTGATGTTTATGAGGTATTTCGCTCATCAGCACACAGGGGACTGCCTTGGTCTTATCAATTATTCATTACCGGTGACCTACATGCAGTATCAAGATATGGAATAAGAATCAAGCCATGTTCTTTTAATTTTGGCTTATGTAAATTGTCAAACACGATGGGGTAACTTCAGGTAGAAATAGCTATTACCTAGTCGCTTGTAAAAACAATCCAATTCATATAATTCCCTTAACATAAAACTGACCATCTTCCCAGCTACCCTTTCCCAGTTGCTATATAAGCAACTGTCATTTTAAATTTTATACTGCAAATGAGAGTCCAAGTAAAATAAATTAAAGAATTTCTCAGTACACGAGCCCTTTGTATGGGACCTGAAATAATTATAATTATAATTATTAGATTCTTTTGGCATTAATTAAACTGTATTTAAATGCAAAATCTTCAAAGCATCAGGCATTATTTCTTTTATTGTATATGGCGATGTCCTAATAAATGGTTGTTTGTAGTTTGGATTATCATTCTTCTAATCTGATATTAAGCCCGATTTTAGTCAAAAAAGATTATGTCAAATCCGTAGAGACGTGAAACCTAGCTGAAAATGTCCGTTTTCAAAATGATAACCTTTATCATAATGACTCGCCTGAACAGAACAAATGCAGCAATTTTCTTTTCTCAGACAAACACAAGTAACACTGGTAAACCATTCATAGAATTAAGTATATGGTCTTCATGTTCTAGTACAAAGGAGAGAACCGAAATTGTATCATGTTATGTTATTTACCAACTATATGTTCTGTTGTGTTGTACCTCATTAATATAATTAGCAAGAAAGGTGAGTGTGTGTGTGCTTGTATGGTAGGATGAATGTGTCTGTGTTTAAATGATTTAGTCATGCCTGAAAGGGCCTTGTGATTAGGTTAATAAAGAATTTGAATTTGAATTTGTAATGTCATAATATCCATTTATCTGAAGTCTGTGTATTGATACACTTTGCCAGTTTTAACCAACCATGTTCATACTATCATTTCAATTGTGACCTATGCAGACAAATATTATTTGAATTTTGATCTATTTTGCATATGTTCATATAATTTAAAACATAAACATCTTGTTTTCAATTTGTTGACTTAACCTGCAAAATAACACAATCCATCTACATGTACAACAAGAACTCTGCAGTGGAGTAAAGGGGACTAACACAACTTCTGAATGTGTTATTTGGCAGTCACAAAGCTAGATTTAAAGTGAAACATATGCTAATGTGTTTTGTAATAAATTCATTATAGTCTAAATCAGGTTGGTCTGCTACAACACTGTGTAAAGTACATTATATTGATTTACAACTCAGTCACCAGTTTTACAGTTTGATACTGGTAGGTCAATTAATTGTTACCACACCATCTAATGAATATGCAAAATGGATGACCCTCGACTTTATAATAATAATGCAAATCCATTTTATTTAATTTTCAGTATATTCGAGAAGAAATTTGTACTCGGATCGTCGTACATGACCAAGAACGAATGTATGACATATATACTGACGTCAGATTATTTTGTATTCAAATGCAGCTGTACTGAAAATCTTCACGAAAATCATGTCAAACTGATCGCAACAGTACCAACAACAAGCTCGTTAATACTATTTGCCAACTTTGATTCGCATTAAGACCCGCCATTTCAACAAACGCTGAAATGATTAAGACGCTAATTCTGGTTCCCTATTACAGGAAATGTGTTTATTTCTATGTTGTTGAATACATACGAGTTTACTCACAATTAACAGTGTTTACAAAAGATCATTTATTAAAAAATTGGAATAAGATTCAGATTTATTTCTATAGACCCGACGGGCCTATGGAAGCTGGTGTTTTACACGCCCATACGTTTTTACATGCCTCGGGCATCTGGCTACCGGTCTATTTCGAAGTCTGTGCCCTTGATGTATAAGTTTTCGAGACAGTAATTTGGCTCTGTTGACAAAATCGCTGCAAAAACTACAGACACAGCAATAGCGAATGAGTTGTGAAATGTAGACGCAATATGCCGGAGATGTTGAAATACGAGAAGTTCACTGTAAGATAATCGGTGCTTGTTATAAAGTTTTGTTTTCAGACGTCCAGAGTTTTCAATTTTGGATTATTAAGAGAAAGTAAATCGCCTATGAGGCGGAAGCTGATTTTAATGGAATGGGCTAAATATTGCTGTTTTTTTTCTGTGTAAGCCTGTGTAAAAGTTGACTTAATACGAGTAAAGGAAAGGGACAGCTAAAAGTGGTGCACAGTTAGTTCCCATGTGAATCCCGATTGTCTGATGAAAAACGTCTTCAATAATGTGGATAAAAAATCTTAACATTTTGATTACATCATTCTTAGTGTACTTGGTGGTTCTCAACAAAATATATTTTGTCTTTCCCTGCTAACAAATCGTTATTCATTTAAAGTGGAGAAACACTGGTGAATCAATCCAGAAATTACTGTTTTTTATTTATTGTATGGCAGAGTAGATAAAACTGTTTTATGCTATGGTAATGGGTGAGATTTATGATAGCTGCTCAAGGAGATCGTTTTAATTTTAATTGGCTTAGTAGTTTCAGAGAAGAATACCTTTTAATGGGTTTACAATAGAGTCTAGTGTTAAGTTAAAGTGCGAACCCGAAAAATAAATCTTTTGTAGGGGACTTCCCAAGGACCATTGTTGCGAAGTTTCGTTCGAATTCGCTAAATAGTTTCAGAGGAGAACATCTTTAAATGTGTGTCCCATAGGGTTAAATGTTAAAACTATGTAATTTGATGAAGGCCATCTTGCATAAGGTGCCAATCTAATTTTTTTGGGAGGTCCGATTGGCTAAGTAGATTCAGAAAAGATCTCCAAATATGTTTTCCTAGATGGTAAAATGTTAAAATTATGTTTTTTCTCAGGTGAGGTGCTAACCCGAAAAACATTTTTTGTAGGGGACCATCTAAGGACTACTCTAGCCAAGTGTGGCTCTAACTGGCATTGTAGGTTCAGAGAAGATGTTTGAAGAAAATTGTATGCCGGACGGACAACAGACGCAAAGTGATGACAAGAGCTCACCCTGGCTTTCATCAGGTGGGCAACAAATGAGTAATCAAACATTTTATCATAGGGTCCGATTATTTTTAAACTTAAACTGTAGTGATGGCCATTTTTGGTTTACCGTCAAACTATTGTTTTATCATACCTACAGTCAATATCTAAATTTATCATGATAGATTAAACTGGTTCCAAGAAAACACAAGAGCCAATAGACCAAATCAGAGTTCTGGTACTTAGATTCACAATTTGTTGTTTGCCCGTCCTACGTCTCAGACATATCCGCCCATGTGACCAAGAATGTACTTCAAAAACTAATTTCGTGAACGTTTTAGGCTTTATGACCTGATCTTTTCTATATTGTGACGTGTTGAAAAATCACTGGTAAATTACGTGGGTAAATCCTGATACCAGAACTCGGCTATGGTCTATTTACTGTGTACATGTTTTGTCGATGGGGTTCCATGTTAAGCTGTGTTCCTAAGTGGTAACCATCGTGGATGAGTGGCGAACCTGCCGTGCAACGGAAGAAAGCGATTGTAAGAAAAATTCCAGTAGTTTGCTATCAATTGACAATCCAGCAGTCAAGGTGTGAAAAAGAACGAACGTGAAGCGTTAGTCGACAACCAATTCTGCTCACACAGTGCCGGGATCGTCTTTTCTCGCCTATGGGATAGAGAAATCTCCTGATTTGGGGTGGGTCAGATCAGCTTTTCTCACCCCTTCGCGGGGGGGCTTTCTCACATCAATCGCAAGCACGTGCAAAAAATTCAAGATGTCTGCCATCGCTTCGAATTTTCAAGCGATTTATCCAGTTTTATTTGATTTCTAATTTAATAACTCTTTCTGTTTAAATAAAGACTGGACATGTACCCTTTAAGCTGAAATGTATCTTGAACTGCGAGAAATGCAGTTTTTATTTAAACGGGGATTCAAAATAGTGCGCCAATTGTTGACAACGAAGTAACCATCCAGCTTTGGTAAACGTAGATTAATTGTGACGTCATATTTTTCCCGGGAACGTTTGTGATATATCTATGTGAAAGTCTAAGCTGAACATAGTTTTTCGGGTTATTTCAGAACGTTTAAGCGAGAAAAAGTATCAAACCCTCGTGAAAATGCGAGATAAGCTGATCTCAAACCCTCAGGCTAAGATATCTTTTGTCCATCCCTCGGCAAGCCTCGGGATGGACATGATATCTTAGCCTTCGGGTTTGAGATCAGCCTATCTCGCCTTTTCCCTTTTGGTAGATACTATATTTCTTACAATGAGTTAACAGAAAACTCATAATCTATGTTCTCATGGTGATCAATTAACGAATAACAAATTAAAAGCGAAGAACAGCTTGGCTTTGCCATGTATTCTTAGAGATTGTCTCAAGTTCATGAAATCCATACATAGTTTATATATAGCAAATATAGCCCTTAATCAGCAATTCAGATTTAATCCCTATATCAAATAGATTTTGAAATATATTTCAAAATGCAAAATGCAAAACAGTCATGAAAATTCAACAACAACAGAAAATGAGAAAAAAAGCCTTTACGAGTCATTTTTTTTTGTTTCAAACATTTATGTTGATGCACGAACACTTTGATTTTTTCTTTTTTTTTTTTTTTTTTTNTTTGGGGGGGGGGGCTGAAATTTCACCAGAGGCAGGAGATAACTTTTTTCCATATACACTAGAAAATTTGTTGAGCAAGCCCTTTTTCTACTAGAAAAATTAGGGGCAAATTATTTATTTTCAGGATGCTTTTAAGAATATATTTTGGATAACATCAGGGCCGGATTTTTTTCCAAAAAATTCTATGCCTCTGAAAATCTGATTAAAGACCATAAAAAGTTAAAAATGATTCAACCGTAGTAACGGCAGCCGTGTCGTTTGGTATCTGTGCTAATTTTACACAATTAGAAATTATGTTACTAACAATTGGGTAAATTATTGACCAAGCAAACTTAGAGGAATAGTACGGACGACAGGTGCCAAGTAATGTCAAAGCTCAAATAGCCTCTAGATCCAGTTGACGTAAAGTGTCGACCAATTTACTCATCCTGTGATTATAAACCGGGTTCTAAAACATTCAAGATATAATAACATCGGCAGTAGAATACCGAGGGAACAAAGCACAAAATTACACAAATCAAAGTCCAGAGACAAGGCAAATGCAAGAACACCAAAAGACGGAAGTGTTTTAATACATAAGTAAATGGGCAGGATGTATATTCACCCATATGTCATTTAAGATAAAGACATGCCATGTGGTGTCAACAGAAAGACAAAAAGTCCTTTCGAAAGATCAATGCTAACTATATATTCCAGTTATGGTGTACTTGTTCTTGAGAGAATTTCCCACTTGAATATACTGTCATTTTTTCAATCTTTAGCATTTCTTTTTTTGTAATTTAATTCCAATTGTTAATCTGATCACCTGTTGATAGTGCCAACATCTCATTATTTTAATTACGATTGACTCGATGAGTATCATATGGTTGATTATATATTTTAATTGACTTCCGCCAGTGATTTGTACATTTGTAGACGATCCCGCACCCACGACCATAAGATATGCATGGATAAAGCGTTGTTCGACATCTATCAATGAATTCCGCAATATCCAGTGACAGGGCCGTCTTGAATTATGGTGAGATATGAGCAATTGTTGAAGGCCCCATGGTTACCTCAAGATGAAGAACAGCAATAAAAGCATTATTCCATTCATAACTTATATCGTGTATTTGTAGAGACTTTTACTCCATATCTTTGCATTTGTTAAGCAATAGAAAAATAATCATGCTTTGTTGTTAAGGGTCTATCAATATACTGGTTGCCACGGCAAATCATGAAATTCCTGTGCCCCCACTGGAGAATGTAATAAAACTTTTTGGCATAATTCATATGGCAAAATGGGGGTTACTTTTTTATGCATATTTATGAATATGCATGAGGCAGTTATACAACGTGATCATAGAGAAGTGCCTGAATCCACTTTTTCAATATACCAGCGTTATACGGATAATATTATCTCTTTCACCGTATTCGACTCTAATCTTACCTGCACAAATAAAGTTTCCGGCGCGAATTTCATGAAATAAATGTGAAATCTGTGTAAATGTTGACAAAATTGGGACAGTTTCATAAGGTCCCCATCACAATCATGCATTTTTTAACATTCGTGGGAACCTTTGTTTCATTTCTGTTGATGTAAGTAGGTATATCACTGAATTATTATTGATAAACACTTGCATATTCTTTCATGGAAAGTTGTTTACATCTTGAGATTACTTCACAATTTCAATTTCAAATAACAGAAAATCGACATCTTGCAATATCTTGACAAAGGCAATATTACGCATTTCACTTCGAATATTATTTCCTTATGGGAACCTTGAATTTTTAAGATATTTTATTCATTTGAATGTGTCGTGAAGGGGGGAACGTAAACTGTATATTTTATTCATGTAAAAGTATCATTTTTATAAAATGTCCGGGTCCTTCATGAAAATGTTTCATTTCTATTCACAATGTATTTGATTTTTTGACGCCATTTTGTCTAAAAATGGCGATATATGCAAATGAGCAAAACGGTAAGATTTTGCCATATGTCTAAAAAAAACTACAAACAACTGGTAGGGGTACCGATGGGGAGTGCCCCTCCCCGGAAATTAAAGGTCTTACAGCAATGCGATCAAAGACATAAGATAATTAAATTATTCAGATATAGAGATGATAGTTTCTTTATCTGCGACTGTCAAATTAGTGAAATAGATGATTTCTTTGACAGGGCAAACACATATCACCAATTCTTTAAGTTCACACATAAAATATCACAAACGCACACGCAATTCTTTGACGTCACACTTTACAAAGGCGCCAGGTTTTAGAAAAGTGGCATTCTCGATCTTTTGATATTTCACAAAAATACAGAAAATTACCAAAAGATTTTCTTGTCATCCTAAATCAAAATTTAAAATTTATCAAGGGTGAATGTTTAAGCTATAAAAGATGCACTAATGACTAGAACGACCTCAAAGAGCATTACAATCAATTTGCAAATCGTCTGTTAAATAGAGGTTATTCTCATCACGAGGTGAATGATATACAAATGGAATACGTAGACATTGAAAGAACTTCGACACTAAAGACTAAAGACAAAAGTAAAAATGATATGCGTCATTTTGATTTCTCCACTAAATATAACCCCCATGTACAAAGTCATAAACAAATCATACGTTAACATTTGTCAGAAATGTCGACAAACGATGAATGTTAATTATTGTTTGAAAGTAAACCAATTTTGTTTAAAGCAGACACAAAAATTTGCAAGACATTGTGACATCTTCACTCCTCAAATAAATCAACTGAAACTATGAATACGTTATTTGATTAACATGAGGGTATTCAAATTTATACTTGAAACCTATTCTGGTTGTACTACAGTACAAATTAACATACAAAACAGGGAAATAATGAATTATCCATACTATTAGAAATTAAAAAAAGCCAGGTCGTAAGGTGTCGAGCCCCTTCTATAGTATATACCGCAGATACATAACAATTTTCGCTTTTTAATGGGTAGAGCTCCTGATGATGAACATTGCCAAGGCATCACATGTAAACAGCCTAACTAGATGCTCGAAACACCACACTATTTTGGTATAGCATCCTTTTTTTTTTGTATTGCACGGTGTATAGCCTTAAAGATTCTTTCGGATGGAAACGATTCTTTCGGATCGCAGAGCGGACATTTTCAGATTTTTTGTCAAAATGCCATAGAAAAAGGATACAGCCGGACGGCAAAGTATCGATTTTCCCATTTAAACCGCCTTTCTCATGACCAGAGAAACAAGTGGAGATAATTGATTAAAATATTACCGCCAGGTGGCGCTTTACAGACAAACAATTTGTTTATTTTACCTGTCTCTGGAAAACCCCTTATTAACTTACAAATTCAATAAATATAGAAGTAAAGATAATTTTCCACAAAACTTTATATATTTCTGAAGGTGTTCGGCAAAAAATGATTCCCAAATATCATAAAACTACTATGAACTTTCGCATCAAACTTGACCTCTCAAAACGTTAACAAATTCTGGCGACGCGGAGGGTTAAAATTCTTTGTCGGAAAGGCTGACACAAATGCGTTACCGCGTATGAATATACCTGAAAATGGGCGTGTTCAAACTTTGATATATGGAAAAAAGTCCCGACCGTTTCTCGTTTTGGTTACGGAGTTCTCTTTGTTTGAAAACATGCATTGATAATTAGATTTCTCCTACCACTTTCGTAGATTTATAATATGCTTATATCCAAATGTACGTAAAGTTTACATGAAACACATATTTTTTAAGGATCCATGATGCGACTAGAGTCTTAAAAAGTTGACCTTATCAACTTAGAAATATGAAATATATATTTTTTTCGGTTTGGGATTTTTAAAACCATGTGTTGAGGCGTGGTCTTGTCGCCGTTCATCACCTATTTAGCATGCAATAATAAGTATTCACTTCTTTTGATATGTTTGTAAATATTTTACACGTTACCAATGTCCAAAATCGTATTTTCTTTCGTATGATTTAACCTTTATCGTATCCTGTTAAATAATAGAAATGGCAACAATAATTATGAGCATCCCCCCTTTTCACCACTTGTGCATCAAACAGCTTGTACAGTCGAGTGACCATTAATACAAGTTATGGAAAATGTTAATCTGGGACGGGAAAAACGATATTATATTTTAACTTTGAAATATTTCACGAATTAATTATTTAAAAGCCCATAATCGCACTTATGAAAACCAGGTCAAATTGAGGTCATGACTCGTCCTGATCTATTTTGAGATTGCCGTTAATAATATGAAATGAAGATCCAATATTATTCCATGAAATTGAAAAGACATTTAATTCTGTTTTTAAATGAGAAACAAACATTGTTATTATTTAAGCTTTAGTCAACATTACTTCCTGGTGCAGTTGCGATAAAAATAATCACGTAATGCTAAAACATCACAAGGGGATTCCCCTTATTCGTCGGTTCGGAACGAAAAAGCTGACACAATTTCGTTATCCGCGATATATACCATTATTTCACGAATTGAAAGCTGGAGAATATTGAAATACAGCTTATACTAAAGGGATTTTTCGTTTCTAATTGTAACATTGAAGATATCAGCCTTTTTCTCTCGTCGGCAAACTAGGTCAGATGAAAACACGCTGAACTTTTTGTTAAATAGCAAAGAAACTAGATTTATTTAAGGCATTTTAGTGACATCAGCAGGAACAGTAATAATGTGGGAGTGAAAGCGTTATACAACTTTAATTCTAAACATCGAAGATTTGTATTGTGTCAGGATTTTTGAACGCATGTCTGAGAAATTCTACTGACACGCATTTTTCAATAAAAGTCACGTGACTCGGGTCATGAGAAACGCAGCCATCGTAGACTTTGCCGTCCGGCTGATACTAAAACGTAAAAACTGTTAAAAAGGAGAGGTCATTGTATCAATCTAAATGTATCACGGAATTGTTGGACATTTATCCCTTGCTCTCTTTTAGATGAAATTAGAATATACATGTAGCGTCATGTTGATTTTAAGTAAGACGATTTGCGATGAGACCTATTGATTTCGCAATCGGTTATTTTGATTTTCTTCAGTAAATCCGCATGTAAAAGAATAATTTCTTGTTTGTTCATAAAAAGGATTATTCAATTTTGATATGCACACCGGTTTGCATTAACTAGAATACAAAAATGACATAATAGGTGATATTTTGTTTACAAGGTGGAAGAGGACTCTTTATGAACTAATTTTGGCACCGGATTACTTTCAGATCTTTATGGCAAAGGACACTAAAACAGATTGAAGTTTTTTTTTTTTTTTTTTTTTTTTTTTTTTTTCNCAGTACGACAAAATGGCGTTTGTTTTTATTTATTTCTTATATTTTTTTTATGTTTAATTATTCATGAAAGAGTACCTCTTGAATATTTTGTTTTATGTAGAAGACCCTAGAGAAGTATTGATTCTTGACATCATGATTTAGAACGAAACTTCTTTAGCCACGATGATGCATTCGGAGCGCACGGTAGCTAAAGCCAAGCAATACTGTAAAAGCAGAAATATTCGTGGGGGATTACATTTCGTTTATTTCGTGGGTAAGAGTAGTCAACGAAATTAAATCCCCACGAATTTAATTCCAGCAATGGTAATTACTATATTTGACATGAATTCCTCGAACATTTGTCCACACGAAATAATTTCAAGGATAAGATCCAAGAAATTTTATCACCACGAAAATAAATGATTATACAGTATTATTCACTGAAAAATACAACTTAAGAAATATACATAATGACCTTGGGAGTTATTTAGGAGTCAATTTTCGGGATTGTTTTCATACATGTAGTCATTTGAAGCTAAAAATATGAAATTCAACTCGACGCTCCAATTATGGGTACTATAAATGAATGATTTACAGTACGAAACAATTTTAAGACATAGCTTAGAACCTCTGATCCGCAAGCTTGTAGTTATGGTTCTGTAAAAAAAGAACATTGAATATATCATGGTAAAAATTATAAAAAAAAACGCGTAAGTTTCTTTGGCATCTCATCAGTATTTAGTATTCTTTAAGTAAAGAGGATATTGATGAAGGGTTTCAAATCATTCTACATCATTACAAGTAGAGAGGATTTTTTCTGATAGATTCAGCACGAAATTCGCCTTCATGATACCAGCGTTTCCTATGTTATGGTTTGTTGAAGTTTGTGTGAATTGATGACGTAGATAGGCAGAAAAAAGTAAATAGAAAAAAAAATGTTATTCATGATGATCACTACTTTCTTGACTTAAGAAGTTTTTTCATATCTGATTAGATGATCGTGGTATTGACAGAACGTGTTTATACCATGAACTCATAAACACATGAAAAACTTGTGCGATGCGTAAAAGTGAAACGATTTTAGTGTTGCTTTCGACAGATATTGTTAAAATAAGAATTGGTCACATGCATTGAAAGTAGTATATAGCGACAGTTCGCTTACGATTTGAGCTAATGATGAGATGCGTTGCTATTGGACCGATAGGGATAGGATCGTCAGTCATGTGACAAAATGTGAAAGGTCATATGATCAGAACCGGAAGCCGAATGTGCTTGCAACCAGGAACTTTTGGCACAAAAAGGGACTGTACTTATAACAGAATTGGGATGATAAATAATCATTTGAACCAGTGGATACATGTTTTGTCACTTTGTCACCATTTTTTTCGAATTCAATATCACTCTATATTTTATCTGTGCTTGAATTGGAAAAAAGTCTAGCTTTCAATATTCCCGTGAAGTTAGGATAACGTTGTTTATAAGAAAAGAGAAAAATCTCCATACACATTGGTATTCGTCTGGGTCAGGTCGTTGCTGATGGGAGTTAGGGATGACCACTGTTGCAATAAGTTGGTTACGTCATAAGTTACGTTCATATAACTTGCATGCCTGTTTGGTTCTTTGATTACGTACTCACTAGATGTTTGCAGGAGTTAATATATAAAATGCTCTTTAGTTCTCCCGGCTATGCCAGATTGAGCATTTGCAATCACTTTTTGTTCCTCTTTAACTTTTCATTTAAATATTTCCGGAATCACTGGGCCAGTTGGAACTAAGTTTTGTCGAAATACTCCTTGAGTGGCCTCGTCAAAAAATTATGTCCGGCTTGTTGGCATCTCACCCAAGATGGAATAAAGTTTGAGTATGGGACGTTAATTGAAATGCATTTAAGGACTTTTTCCGAAACCATTGAGTTAACTGGAACTTGACTTGGTCACAATAGCTTGGATGGTCCCTTATTCAAGATTTCTGCCAGCGGAGAACACAGTTTTACACAGCACCCTATGAGAAATGCATTTAAAGATCTTCTCCTCCAAATTCATTGAGCCAATGAGCACGAAACTTGGTCACAATAGGTCATAATAAAGATATTCTCATCTGAAACTGCTATAATGCCAATTGGAAACAAACTTGTTAACAATAGTTCTCTGGCGGAACCCTTCATAATTTGTTTTTTATGCCCCGCTTACGAAGTAGGAGGGGTATAAAGTTTTTTGGTATGTTCTCGGTCAATACATCCGCCCGTCCGTAATGCTCATTGAAGGTAGTTTACCTTGAAGGAAGCTTGATATCTTGAGGAAACTTGTATGCAGATAGACCATGACATGAATGGCAACATTAAGAAAGAAACGCATGCCGTGGCATCAGGAGTGAATGTATTTGATATACTACAGGTTAAGGTTTAGATTGAATTAGTTTATCTTGAGGGAGATTTGATAATCTGATGAAACTTTGTACAGTGATACATCATAACATAAACTGCAATGTTTTAGTGTCAAACAAATGCTGTGAATTCAAGGTCATGGTTCATTGGCTTTGAATTTTATTATTGAATTTTTAATACTATTGCTCATTGGTTTAATTTTTGAAATTCTTCCTAGGATCTTTTTTTCTTTTTTTTTTTTGGTCAAACAGCCATTTTTTAAAATGGAATTACAAAAATTTTTGATTTAAATTTTATCAAATTACATGAAACTGTCTTTCACCATTTAATATTAGGAATTCCACCTAGCAACCATGCATTTTTTAATATCTTTCTATCAAAACACCAATTTTCAATAACTGAATTGCAAAGTCTTTGATTCCAATTTTTGTAAATTTCCTGAATTTCTTAAAGACCACTTCATTTTTGAAGTTCTACCTAGCAACGATGTTATTTCAATTCTTGTCAGTTAAAGTAGTCATCTTCAAACATGGAATGCAAAAATTCTTGATTCCAACTTTGGTAAATTTCCTGAAATTTTCAAAGAACACATCATTTTGGAAATTCCACCTAGCAACAATGTGAATTCTTCTTTTTTCAGTTAAAGTGGTCATTTTAAAAACATGGATGGCAAAAATTCTTGATTCCAACTTTGATAAATTTCCTGAAAATCTCCAAGACCATTTAATTTTGGAAATTTTACATAACTACCATATATATTTGATGATTGCGACGTAAATTTTCATGTTAGCCTCTAGATTTATAGAACATATAATAAAAAATGAATGTTACTAATGGTCATAAATCATTTATGATCAGGAGCGAGGCATAGCATCCATTGACACAGATTCGCTTGTTTATGATAGTACCTCATCCAAAATGTCGGTCAGCGAGGAACAAAGTTTAAGATAGGATACTATTCAAAGATCTTCTCCTCTGAAAAAAAAGTCCTTTGGTGGTCATTTTCAAACTTTGTCAGTTTTATGTACACACCTAATCCAAGATTACTGCCAGTGGGAATGTTGTTTTACATTTGAACATATGAGAAGCACATTCAAATGTCTTCTTCTCGGGAATTTCTAGTCCAAGTAGAAACAAACTTAAGATAAAATGATCCCATACAATAAAAAGTGTCCGGCAGATCCGTAACCTCTCCAAAGATGGTCGCTAGCGTGAAGCTTAGTTTCATATTGGACCTTATGGAGAACACATTCGAAAATTTTCTTCTCAGAAACAACTTATCCTATAAGAACCAAACTTTGTCACAATGGTCCTCAAATGGTCTCTGCAAAAAGTATCCAGTAGTTCCCTACGTAATAAAAGATGACCACCAGCGGGGAACATAGTTTACATAGGACCCCTATGAAAAACACAGGCAAATATCTTCTAAAAAACTTCAAGTCCAATTAAAACAAAACTTAGTCACAAAAACTTTAATACTCCTCATACTGATTTTAAGGTGAAGAACAACAATAAAAGCGTTGTTCCATTGGTTTGTTTAATCATGTATTTGTAGAGACTTTGTCTCATGTGCATATACTCATTTCATTGTTAATTTAAGACTGAATTTTGTCTCTTCTGTAGTGTTGGGTTAATATACGGATTCCCCGTGCGAGAGGTGTATGCTATCTATACATTTCAGTTATGATGTACTTGTTCTTGAGAATGTCTCACTCTACCTGTAGTGCTTTCTATGTAACCAATACCTGGGCGAGATTTTTCTGTCTCATCCGTGGGTGAGACAAGCTACACGCACATTTTCCCGCCAGATAATGGTGATCATCGTTCTATATGAATTAAAGTTTGTCGGTTATTCGAACATAATTAAAGTAATAATTATTGCTACACTGATGCGTTTGTGCTGATAATGTTTCAGTCTATAGTGTCATTTTACGGAAAGCTAAAAGCCAAAATTGCTTTTTAAAAATCCCGCGCTCAAATGTTATGACGTTGCAAAGAAAGGGACGTAACTTCTGGATGTAAACAAACGACATGAAGGTGAACTTCTGATTTTCTGACATATATGAGAAATTACAACGTAAAAATACAATAAACAAAACTGGGAGGACAAGACTAGAAAATGATTGTGTAATGTGTATTTGAATGTAACAGTATCGCGTTAAATAAATATCGCCTGGTCACGAATGTCGGAATGACGTTACGTCCAATGTCAACAAGTCATTCGTGTTGGAAGGGTGAGAAAAAATCAAACACGGGTTGGTGTGCAAGACAAAGAAATCTCAGACACCCGCGGGCAAGATTAGGCAGTCTCTGACTCGGCAAAGCCTTAATCTTGCCCTTGGGTGTCTGAGATTTCCTTGTCTCGCACACCATCCCGTGTAAGATTCTTATAATCTCATATATCCACCATCATCCTTTCAAATTTTTGCATTTTTTGTAAAATTCAAATTTTATTCTGATCGTTCTGTTTATAGTACCCACATCTCATTATTTTATTAAACCAAGTTTTCTTGCAATTGAATCAATGAGTGTCCTGTGGTAGTATACTGTAAAAGGGGAAATTTTCGCGAGGGGTTTATTTTCGCTAATTTCGCGTTTGGCACATATTCGCGATAATTTACCCTCGCGTAAATTTGTTTTTATTTCAAGCGAAACGGAATATCAGTGAGAATCGAGGAAATAAAACCTCGCGAATAGGTTTAGAAATCAAAATTGCAAAATTTAAACCACGCGAAAATATCCCCTTTTACAGTATATGTTGTGCTTGTCTTCTATGAGTCTTTTTGTCGGCCAGCAGATGGCAGCACTTGTATGAGAACTTTTCCAGTCATTGTTAAATGCCTCGGGTTGTGATTTCAAGGTGAAGAACAACAATAAAAGCGTGCTTCCATTGCACGGTTTAATCAAATATTTGTAGAGATTTTGTCTCATGAGCATTTACTCCAGATACTTTCATTGTAAATTAAAGTCTCTTCCAAAGAGGTATCAAGAAGAACCGTACTTTATCCATGATAGCTGTGAGCTTGGACCATGGTTAAACATTGGATCCTACGTAAACATATTCAAAAATATATTCTTCTCAGAAGTTTTAAGTCCAATGAGAACCACACTTTGTTATAATGGTCCTTAGATAGTCCCTTAGAAAAGGGGTACCTGGCAGATCCATATCTCATCTAAGATGGCTACTAGTGGGGAGCATGTTTAAATTTGAGCAAATTGAATTAATTTTGGCTCTGAAACTAATCCAATTGGAATAAATCACAACAGTTCTTGTGTTGTCCTTGTCGACATTTTTGTCTTGCAGCTCTGCATCCAATCAAAAATGGCCACAAGCTGGGTAACTAGTTCAACATTGTACCCTTTTTGGAAATGCCATTCATATATCTATGTCAGTCATGCGCAAGGTTGGCATTACAGCCCTTTAGAGAATCTTTTTGAGTGTTGATTTCACTTTGTCACGATTGCATTGAATAGGATTTACATATAACCTATCTGCTAAAGGATATGAATCTTTCCTAATATTTATCATAACGAAAAAGGATCTTAATATTGGTGCCTTTATCAAAGTAGAATCTGAAATCCAGTGGTATTTAAATAATAGAAAATGACCACTGGTTAAGAAAGGATAACAAAGTCGATTGCAATGTTTCCCTCCGTGTTCAAATTCCTTAAAAGTTTATTTTCATTTTAAATATATTATATTCGAAGTGCATGAGACAAATTTTGATATACATAGATCAAGGTAAAAAAATATTCACTAGAACATACTTTTCATTTTTATGGAAAATGTTGCGCGCAATCTTAGACTTCGTGTTTCAGCTTTGCGTCATTGTCCGATGCTCCTTAATCTACGGATCTAGGACATGTTTGTTCCAAAAGCATCACAACACATCGTCACCACTATTCTAATCATAAGCGAAATGTCCATCTGTCACAAATTGGGTTCGTTCGACGAATGCTTTCCATGTTAAGGTGGTACGGGGGTCTTAAATTCTGTCATATAGAATTTTCTGATTTTTTCATGATTTACCCTTTGCCTTATAGAGCATATAAAAAATAAAATAAAAATAAGGGGTCACCGGCCATATAAGAATGAAATATGAAATGTAAAAATCTATTTTGGTTGAAATAATAGGTAAAATTAGCGAATTTTAACAAAATTTTAAATTATTTTAGTTACATCAGATAGAATTTTTTAAAATTTGGTAAATTAATAGCTTATACACAGTCCTTCAATTTATATGAAAAAAAATTGGGGGTCACCGAACTTATTTTTGAATAAATTGCAAAAAACTCATTTTTCCCTATTATTTCTATACAAATTATCTCCCCTTAATGGAACACGAGTTAGCTGAAAGGTTCAAAATTTTGCATGGTTATTAATAAAAGTGGCATATTTCGTCAAATTTAACTATTATAAGACATTGAAAATGGTTTCGGCAACGTTCCCATAGTGAATTCCATTTTAAGTCACATGCGCAAGAATGATGCGCAATTTTAAACTCCCGTACTACCTTAAATTGACCGACTTATACATAAAAAAAACCGAACATTCAGACATACTGTTTTGTTACCAGAAACACCAGCTTACCATCGTCAGTGTTAATGAAGTTTTACTATAATGTATACAATGTACAATCTATATATAGGGTTCAAAATATGTTAGCACTGATATCAATACATTTATATATCAAATTGGAATTTTAGGGTAATTTTTGGGACTTAACCCCCACTGATAATTCTGATTAATCTTCTATTTTTTCCTCATTTAGAATAAACAAAATGGTTTGACGTGAAAAAACGCCTTTCGCAAGTACTTAATTGAAAGCATCGATGCTATTTGACAGCTGTCTTACCACAAAAAGTAGATGAAACATTTTATTTGATTCTATACAAATTTCTAAGATTGAAGTAAAGTTGAAAAAATCGGAAAAGTCTACCAAAATGGGTTGCCTGTGTGAAGTTTTGAAAATATCCTACTCAAATTATTTCGCAAATTATATTTCTCGAAGAAAGGATCTTGTCATAGAAAAAGTTGTTTTGAATAATAAAATTAAGGAATTGCAGAATCACTTATCATTTATGCTGAAATTTGGAAGCACGATTTTGATTATTACTCTTTCTCTTATTCACGTATAAACCACTACCAAAAAGCTTACTACGTGCATTAAATATAAGTAATAAAACGTGTCCAATAGAAGTAATGACCTATATTTTGCATAAATATCCTTCCTGTTGTTCAGATTGTTTATTTGTAATCGTTTGTATATTTTTTAACGTTTACATTTATAAATAAACCACTCTTTAAGGGCTTTGTACTGCATTAGCATTCATAAAAATCCGGTGCCACGATCATTTAGTGTCCGTTTCCAGAGTATGTTTACATTTCGTCTCGTCTGCGTTTAATACGTGCAAAATAGTTTGCCAAAGTAAGTTCTAAGCGTTCTGTTGTTTGAAATAATAACTTATTCGTGTATTAAACCTACTAGTTCTTCGTTGTTCAACAGATAAATGCCAAAAATATTTTCGTGGAAGGTTCCTTCGCTGTCAAGAGTAAGAATTAACCAATAAAATCATCAAAGTTTACATAAGGTAACTGTTTGTTTGAATAAAGAGATGATCCAAAAGTTCCGTGATATTATCACTTACCTGATCAAGACGATAAACATTGCATAAAATCAGTTTTATGGACACTCGTACACGAATTTTCTTTAAAAGATCCGAAATGATCCTTTACGGGATTCTGAAAGAATCCAGTCCGTCCGAAAGGATCCGTTATGGCTATGCACCGTGTATGAGGTAGATAATGTCTTCCTGGATTTCACATTACCGATTCTGGCTTTACCCTGGATTGACCCACTGACAGTTCGGCGGTTGCTGTGTACAGGACAGGTCATGCTTACCCTCCCAAGCTTCTAATGTCACTCTTTGAGAGTTCATTGTCATTGCTTTAGTTTTAATTGCTGTATTTGTAGTGTTTGCGTTTTGTGGTTGTGCAGCATCCTTCGTCTTCCGTCTTCTGGTGTTCTTACTTTTACCTTACCTCTGGACTTTGATCTATGTAATCTTGTCCTTTTTTTCTTCGGTATTCTACAGCCGTTGTTATGTACAAAAATCTATCACAAGGATTTCCAAAAATCTTTTGCTTATGTTGTTCGGTTACAAAGCTTTTCAAAAACGAAAGGTGAAAGTTTTCATTCCTATTAAATCGCAGGGTCACCAATAAAATTTTTCAGGTCAACAGCTACCTGTAATGTGTCTCTCTTGAACATATAAAAACGTTACCTTCTAGTCAAATATTAAAGTATGTTGTCAGAGTTTCCAATGCATTCTCTGCAAATATTGGCGGATATGGCTGAAAGGAGCGATTTTGACCCGATTCTTAAGTCTGATGTCATGAGAGGAAGCTTGAGGACGTTTCATTCTTCCGTAAATGACTGTTTTCCATGTAAGACATCCCATAGAAGACAGCTCGCGTGATGCTGTCTTATACGGGTAAACATCCAATCCAACGTTCCGAATTGTTCAACGTCACAATTGTTTCCATAACATTTGACGTCAAAGTTGGAAAATCCATAAGAAATGGCAAGTATAACTTTCCTTCGGTTTGTTCGTTGTATATTACGGAAGAAATAGCTTCTTACACTCGACTGAAATTAAAGATCGGAATATCTTCGACTTGTGTGAGAAGTTCCTCGTCTTTTCATTCGTTACACTCGGGAAAAGACGGAATTTGTCAAACTCGTGGAAGTTATCCCTTATCTTTAATATGGTCTCGTATAAGAAACTATTATTCTCTTTTCTTTAGTTCAAATCTTAAGCATATGATGAAAGAAGAAAATATTGTCTTTGATTTTTTCTTTCTGTCTTTGCGTCTACAATGCAGAACACATTTGTACAAACCTAGATAGAATTAAAAACTTACGCATACATTGCAAACGATATCTTTCCATGAAAAAAAATTAATAAACATATTGTCCTCTTCAAATAGAAAATGAAATGTATACAATATTTTAATTTCCGTCATCAACTTTAATGTGTAAATCTTGAAAAAACAATTCTCATGTTCAGCAACCTTTCCCTTACGGATGTCAGCTGGTCAATTTCAAAATAACAAGGATTTCAACTAAATGTGATTCTTTTCTACAAAATTGAAAAAGAAGTAATTTAAGTCAAAAACATTGATAGGTTATCGATGTAATTTTTGAGATACAAGTGTTTCAAAAAATGGTGGGAAACTGAACTCCTATGTGTTTTTCATAGGATGAACCTGAGTAATGTTTATCCAATTATTAATAGGACAAAATAACACCACTTGATTAAAATTTTGTCAGAATGCTTCATAAGGTCTAAAAAAAATTAGGGGGTCACTGGGCAAAAATTTATAAAGCTTTTAAATGGATAAAACCAGAGAATTCCGTAAATCTGACAGAAATACATAAACATGACCAGCGAACACCCTTAAATTGATCTTTTTAAAGGATTCTCTCTTGTATCAAAAGTCAAAGGCATTTTTAGTAATTATGGTTTTTGTACATTCCATTCCTTTTCCACTATTTTCTTTTACACATCATTATTGTTTTCGTTAATGGAGTATACCCTCGCAAGGTAACCTAATATATACCACCGTCACTTACGGCTGTGTACTCAGTTCCATATCTTCCATTTAAGTTAACAGCAGCGCATTGCTCATAACACCATCCGCCAAACTTTTCATCATTTACGCAATCCCCAGACATCTTTAAATCGTTGTCAACATCTTTAGTACTAAATTGCAAACTATTGTGAGGTTTCATAGCGTTTCCTAAAAATGTGAGTTACAGTTTAGTGTCTACTTGTCTTACTATATGGAAACTTATGCATATCAAAATTATACAACACATACGTTAGCAAATAACTATATTTATTTTGAAATTCCTAATGTTACTGCCTAAGAATACTGCGTAAGAATGCGTAGGCTAGGGAAAAAACTAAAATCTGTTACATCTCCTTTTTGAAACAGTATGAGCCTTTTGAATCTTAAAAGGATGAAAGTGCAATAGTAGCGTCTTCCATTAATTAAAATTACTTATTTACATTGAATTGTTTGTGTTTTTCTTCGTCTACTTCTACATTGTTTTGAAGTTAAACTGATAACAAAGGAACGAGGTAGAAAAAATGCATTATAATTACACAAGATAAGGCATGAAAGAGCATGATAAGTTATTTGACGTTTAAAAGCAAACTTTATAATTAAGGATCAAATCATCATGTTTGTTCCGTTCTGATGTCAGACAAAACTATTTTCTTAATAGAATTAAAAAAACAAATTCTGGTCAATTCGAGTGCTCCAGAAGTGATATGGAGAGCTGTTCAAATTATGCAAAAAAACCTGTAGATCCCATTATCTATTTCATAGTAACAGTTCTTACTTGTTCTACTGTATATCATATACTTGACGAATGTACTCTTTATAAGTCTTTATTAACCTACCCATTTTCACTACGGAATGGGGGTAATAACAAAATTACCGAACAGAGTTGTTCGGAGCCGAATTCCATGAGAAAACAGGCAAATGAGGTAGAAACCACCGGAAAATTGGCGACCGCAATGGTCGCATTGACTTGGTACAAGAAATTGGGGGTTAAACCGGTTTTATGACATGCCAAACACCCCCTTCCATAGCGGTAGTGTCCGGTAGCAACTCAACAGCAATTGCTATTGAAAGGTCGTAGACAGTTAAAAGAAATAATCATCCTAGTACTAAGTAAAAAGAGAATCATGAATCAGGGTTCGGATCAAAACTTCAAATTATTCCATGAGGTCTGATATCTATCAAAGAACTTTATTAATGATCGTATGAGACGAAACGTATTTAAGCCTTTATTGATAAGGCGGCCACGGAGATAACTATGTCTAATGAGAAAGTGTGTATAATTTGTGCTAGCTCTCGCGTAACGAATCAACTGTGAAACATACACTCCGTAAGCAGGAGAAGCTTGAATATTACTACCCAAGTTTGGAAAATTAATAATTTTGAAATTAAAATCGTCCCTTTTGTCGTAAATTGCAGTACTGAGATGACCATTTTCGTCTAATTCGAGATGTAAGACTAAGAAAAAATAGAAGGCTACCTCACTTGGAACATTTGAATTTTCTAGGCATTGCATTTTTTTTCTCAGTTGTATCCGACATTATCTGTTAAGTTTTACTTGTAATATCATATTGATAAAATGTAGTTATGATATTATACACAAACTGCCTGCAGTTAAGGAAAGTCATGTATTATATTCTACTGAAAATCTTTATTGTATTACTACTTCAAATAATTTCAATAAAGTCATTGTGTGGTTTACTCAACAGAAGGTTGGTATACTCAACAGAGGGATGGTATATCAAAATACCGACCTTACGGTTAACCAATCAAATTAAGAAAATTCATGTGAAGTATAAATATGCCAATATTGTTTTTTTTTTTTTTTTTTTTTTTTAACACTATATTGGAAGCAGAATAGACACAACAATTTATTAATAACTCTATGACAACAGTTATTTTGCTGTAAAAGATCTGTGAAATCTTACCAGTGGTGCCGGTGTAGTCATTAATGGATAATCGGTACCCATCCGTCTCATTAGATATAGCAAATGTATCATATACAGCTACGTAGGGTACGGAGGTGTCGTATTGAAGAAGCACACGTAGTTTGTAATTACCTTGGGATGTCAGCCTATGTATGTTTTCGTTACCTGGAAAGATTAAACATTAAGGCCAATATGCTTTAGTACAATTCCTTTTGACAATAATATACAACTACAGCCTTTTAATGAGGTCAATGCAGACATGCAATGACATAAGACAGATATATTGACCGACGACGTAGTTCGAGTGTCAATATATCTTTCTCATGTCAATAAATTTCCCCATTGACTGAATTTGATAGGCTATGATAGTTTTATTATGTTCCAAATTTACGAATTTTAATAAAGACTTATGTTCTCAATTCTATATGATATGCTTGCTTATTCGATTTCTTGCTTCCATATTTTCAAAGTGATTGATGGCACAGTGTATACGCCTGTTTTGTATATTTGAAATAGACAAACCAATGATTTTTTTTAGAAATTTTGCAATTTAATAGAAGAAACTTTTTATAAATACGTTAAGGCAGTTCGTCTTTTATCCCCTACATTTAATGATAATGTAAAACTGATCCATTTTTAGCAGAGATCAATATGTAAAGTCAATTCTTAGATTTATTGACAACAAATATACACGATTATGTGACCAGAATTGAACTAACCACTGGACTCTTAAAATGTATGAAAATATTAAAATAATTTAAGATGTCCATATTGATATCAATACGTTTCAACCACAATTTCAAAAAATGCTTAAAATGCATAAAATCAAACGAAATCCGAATAATCAGTAAAATAAAAACTTTTTTAATGAACCAGTTTCTCGATTAAATTATGCTTAGTTAAACATTATTAAAAATACAGAAAAAGTTGTTTTACTTAGAAGTCTGGTTCCACCCTCTTACGGAATAATGGAGATAGGTCTGTAAGTCCCGTCATGTAACACCGAGAATTCACGATAAATTGAAATTCGAAAACGTTTCCCGCCAAAATATGACGTTTTTGGATTATGACGTTTATATTTTCGTTTGGTACGTCATATATAATCGTGCAGAATGCAAAAAAATGTACCCGGAAGTTTCAAAATTGGACGAGACTTACAGACACTATTGGCACACTGTAATGTGTACTCAATATCAAATCGTCGAAAAATGGCCCCTGGGCGTCGTGCTTGGCACGAAAATTAATTCTTTTATTTTTTCCCTGTTGCATGATGTCAGTGATACCCCTACACGTGTATAAGAAATAAAATATATTATCTATTTTAAGTTATTTGTGATGTTTATTTTGATTTTTTGTATATTTATGTGGTTAAATATTTAATATGTGGTTTTGCATTTGAAATTTGTGTAGGATCGATTGTATTAGGTAAAAACAATGAGCTAGTTTACATCGAAATCCCCTTTTACGAAAGAATAAGTGAAATAATGACAGTACAACGAAGGAAAAGGATAATGGAAACAATTCTTAAAGAGTTTAAGACAGGGAATATTATCTGATCCCTGGCTGTTATTTTTTGTTGACCAAAACTAAGGAGTTATTCTGTGACTCATTTCATTTGTTCACATAAATTATAATAAATTTTAATCCAAAAGAGTAGTGTACATTTTAGTTTTCAGATTATGAAAAAGACGGTGATTACTCCCTTGAACAACAACCTATGATGCAAATGAACAAATTACCTGTTATTCTCTGTCCATTTGCTTAGACAAAAAGGAAACTTAAGTTTATCATTTTGTCATCGAAGAAGAGAAACATACAACCACAAAATCATCTTTAATTTGATCTTTTGTTATTAAATCAGTAGTGAGAAGTTTGATGCAAAATCCACCCTTTCTGTATTCTTTCTGCATTACTCATCATAAGATTGATTATGGCTAGAAGAACAGACATTACATATATTGAGAAATGACATTTTTCAAACAATTAGGAATTTGAATTTTGAGGTAAATGACTCCAGTCACATTACGACTCCCAAAAACCGACAAGAAAGCATGCCTTACAGCATTAATGGTATCATTTGAACAATAAGAAATGTGGGATATATCATATGGTTATAACCTGGGGTGAGTTGCAAAAACTTTAACTGAATTAAACTTAATTGACGTTTAACTGTTAATTGTAGATTAAATCCTTAACGAATTCAGCAAAAATAATTGACACTGGTCATTTAAACGTTGATTAACTTTAATTGACGTTTTTGCAACCAGGTGAAGAATAACAAGTGATATTTTTTGTTGTCCTTTAATTGATCTCAAATGTTGTTACATTAACCATACTCCTTACATTGGGGGTCTCGATGGGGATCCCTTTCCCGAAATCCCGGCAATTTTTTTTTAAACTTTCCCGTTCCATGGACGGGAAAATATTATACAAAGACTCTTAAACAATCCCCTTTTCCCGGTTCACGGGGATTTTTTTTCAGCGTTTCCCGCTTCACACCAAACACCCTTTCCCAATTTCACGGACACTTTTTGTGACGATCCCGTTTCAAGTTCACTTTAAAAGGTCAATCCCGCTTCCCGCTTAAACCTCATCGAGACCCACTACATTGCCTGACAACATCTATTTCTCCCGTGATACTTAAATAGACCTGTTCACCGCGGTCCTGAAATTTTCACATGCGGTCATTTGCCTTTGAGAGGGTAAAATGCAACATTATATGTGACATCCTGATTAATTGTCCTACGTTGTCAATTTGCCGAAAATGTTATCATTTTCAATTCATAATTACAGGAACGCAGTTGCGATGAAAAGGCAGAGGGTCAGGTGATGTGTCAGATGAGTAGTTCTGACTTACTTGTACATTTGGGCTCAATTTGTCTTTCAGATGGCAAACTTCAATCTTAACTTGCCCCCCAAATGGCCGTACAAATGCCTTAGATGTGTTGAACCTGCATCATTTATATCAGATAGAGCCAGGGTGGAGACTCACGTATGGAAGGTCCATGTACCACTTAGTAGGGCACACTATTTCTGTAATCTTTGTTTGTTCAGGGCCAAAACTTCGAGGGAGTTGTCAAGACATGTAACAAAATTTGAGGCACATGTAGAAAACAGGAACAGATTAGAGGCCCGTAATGCCTTCTTGGGGGATGAAAACTATCTGTGTCAGTCCACCAATCCATATTGCATAACTTCTGCTGATATGAGACCTTTGAGTGAGTTTGAGCGTCAACAACATTTATATTCATCTTCTTTGAACACATCTGGGAATCGCTTACCATCTACTAGTACTGCTTCAGCCACTTTCACTCCAAAACCATTCGTACAAACATTCAGTAANGCCCAGTGCTACGGTTACTATGCCTGCTGACGAATCAATTACCTCTCAACTTTTGGATGACCCCTTGTTGGATGAAATTATTACTGAGAGTCAGACACATGGAAATGCTACAAAATCAGCCACTGCTTCAACATCTACCAGTTCTTCTAACAATACTTGTCATTGTTGCAGTAGTTGCTCCTCAAAAACCCAATTAATGTTAGAGGCTATGAATACGCTTACACGGAGTCATGAGGCTACATTAACACAGTTAGCTAGGTTTGATAAAACAATATCAACTCTTTCTTCAGATGTTAGTTTCCTTCGTGGGCAAATTCGTCATCTTGAAAAACTGCATGAGAACCAACGCCAGAACAACACGCCATACAGGAGGCCCTTCAACCGCACCAATAATTTCAACCGTAACAACAACAGGAAGTCAACCAAGTCGTCAGTTAAGCCAAAAGTGAAGTCCGTCTCTGAAGAAAAGTGAACATTTTCCATGTAGTTCGAAAAAAAAAAAAAACAAACTTTCTGTAATTAAGATTCAAAATTGTAAATTTAATTAGATGATATTTTTGAAAAATTGGTAAAGTGATTTTGCTTAAAGAACCATTTGCGGGATGCTAAATGTTTTTAAGGGGGGTAAAATGTAAAGTTTGATTTGGCTGATTTAGATTTTTGGGTTGGGTAGATTTTTTTTAATAATTTTTTAATAAATACTATATAAAGATAATTTTTAAAGTAATAGAATTAAATTGGATAATTTAAGTATAAAAATTGTTCCATGAATTTCAGATAGTCAAGCTACCAAAACTGATTGAAGTATTTTTCTAATTGACACAGCTCTTCGATACTTGTT
>MJUU01023068.1:21643-33234 GCA_002080025.1 Modiolus philippinarum
GCAAAATTAGGTCACTTTGACCTATATTTTCCGCTTGAGTGACTTACGTCAAGTTTACGTCCGAATTCAGATCTCAGTCACTGTACATGGTACGATCATCTATCCTTGCATGTGGATGCATCTTTGGGGGTAGGTCAGCATTTCTGGAAAAGTAGGTCACTTTGACCTATATTTTCCGCTTGAGTGACTTACATTCAAGTTTACGTCAGAGTTCAGATCTCAGTCACTGTACATGGTAGGATCATCTAACCTTGCATGTGCATGCATCTTTGGCGATAGGTCAGCATCCAGGCAAAATAAGTTCACTATGACCTATATTTTCCGCATGATCGACTTACATTCCGGTTTACGTCTGAGTTCAGATCTAAGTAACTGTACATGGTAGATCATCTAACCTTGCATGTGCATGCATCTTTGACGGTAGGTCAGCATCCAGGCAAAATAATGTCACTTTGACCTATATTTTCCGCATGAGTGACTTTCATTCAAGTTTTCGTTGATATCTCAGTAACTGTACATGATAGGATCATCTAACCTTGCATGTGCATGCATCTGGTCAGCATGCAAGCAAAATTAAGTCACTTAGACCTACATTTTCTGCATGATTGACTTACATTCAAGTTTATGTTCGAATTCAGTTACTGTACATGGTAAGATCATCTAGCCTTTGTAGATATGCATTAGGGATGGTAAATCAGGACTTTGGCCAAATTGGGTTTCTGTGTCCATTTGCCATAACGAGGCGAACTTTGTAATCGTTGATTACCTATGTTTAATAAATCGTCGCAATAGACTGTTGTTTCATAGCTGCCAACAAACTCGTGATGGTAACCAAAATTATTATAATTAGGTCATGAAAGACCACTTTTTTGCATCTGTTGATTAAAAAGAAATGATAGTGGGAGGATGCTGTAGCAGATCATTAGCTGAGATACAGATACTCTGTTACGTAAAAAAGAATACTACTTTGATAAGGAATTTGAAATTCATGAAAATAAAGATGAAGATATATAACAGTCCCAATGTCTCTCAACTTTGTCAAATTAGGAAAAAAATGTTAAGCCAACATTTTCGTATCTGTGGTTTTTTAAGTACCAGTCCATCGAAGAAAAAGGGCAAAGTGCATTGGTGCGGGAGCACATTGAGGAAAAAACGCAAACTTTTGATGTTTGCAATTTGATGTTTGACTTTACGAAAACTAACCAAGTGAAGTAAATCCAGGTTCTATCAACTATCCGAGCGGTCAATTATTTAAGTCCAGTATACAAAAGTCGCATTTATTCCAGTAGACACAACATGAATGTATTACACAATAATCTTCACATGCATAACATACAAACATACAGCATCCTCAAGCACAAAGACATCAACAACAACAACAACAACATCATGACGTCACAAACAACAGGCAAAATACGGGAAAATAATGTCACATAAAACAGAGGCAAAATTCACAAGTAAAACAGTCAAAGCAAGTTCACAACACTGCTCCCTCTTTTAAGATATTTCGTCCCGAAATATGAAATCAGACACTACATCTTAATTCATATATGCAAGTCCGTTTACCATTCTGGTCTTGTAATTCTGATTCTTGTCCCAATTGATCGATCATGTGTTTAGTATTATTTGATGAACACACAGTACAATCCAGTTTAGAATCACTCAAGGCACAAGGTAAACAGTTATCATCGTACTTTCTTAACAAATCTCTTCCTTGAATCCTATTGACAAATGAATCATGTGTTGCTCTCATCTTATGCTCTGCATCAGAATCACAAGTTTGACAAACTGGAAACAATTTGTTACGCAAACAACCACTTTTTACTCCATGTTTTACAGTCATTATATTAGTGTCATATTTATTAACACGATTTTCGCTAGGTTTAGTTTCACTAGCTTGAATGTCAGTTTTGTTCTTCTAATTGGTAGATTGTCTTTTCGGACATTTCCTGCGAATATAACCTTTGATTTTACAAAAAGAACACTTAATGTATATCTGTTTCTGTTTCCGGGCCACACTATTTTTGTTTATCATCATAGGTTTATTGTCGGAACAAATATTAGTAAAGTCTTTATCTTCTGCTGCTGGTATGTTATTAGTTTGTTTGTTGAAAGTTTGTTTACAGTGTTCTTGCCATACAATTTCATTTATTAATTTGTCAATGGAGGATGGTTGAGATGTAAATACTCTGTAACTTATTTCCGAGTCAGTATATCCATAAAGAGAATATTCAGTTGTAAGCTTTAGCAATAAATCATTAGACAGTCCAGGATATGACTTCCTAACACAAGCTTCAACTCGACAAACATAAGCTTGAATAGATTCATTGTTGAATTTTGTAATGTCTCCAAGTTTCAATCTACAAATATCAGAACTTTCAATGTCACCGAATCTCCGCTTTAGTGCTGCACTTAGTGAAGTAATATTTTGTCTAGTTTCCACGGGTAAATTTGAAACATACTGCAAAGCTTTTCCTCTAAGTGATGTTATAAGGTGAAAAATCATATCATTGGGCGACCAAGAAAAACGATTTGCAAAAACACAAAATTGCATCCAGAAGCCTTCAAAAATTCCTCACCATTATATTCTGGAATGTTACAGCTACACATCTTGAAATTCTTTAATACTTATGTGCAGCTTAGATTATAATTTATCTTTGATGCAAAGTAAGTTAAAATTGACAGAACAACATGCACTTAGATATCAGTTTATCCTTTGTGCAATTTCAAATTCACTTAGTCAAACTTAGTTTACAAATAAAAATGTCTTACGTCTTGTGTTTTGGACCGGAAGAAAATATCCTTTTATCCTTTCCTCCCCTTCAAAATTTTTGTTACAGGTATGAAAGTTGAACACATACTATCAGTGAATGCTGATCATGTCTGCTAAAGTTTCTTTCGGCATGGATTTGTTTCTGTTCGCTGCCACCAGTATAGCGTAAAACGTGTATCCGAGCGGTGAATATTTATTAAAACTGATTGGATAGCCAAATTTGTAAAACGATATGTATGAAAATAGACTTTTAATTACACATAATAACTGTTAAGATAATCAAGTTAATTTCTACATAAATATTAAATTAAACGTGTGTGTGTGACAACAATAAAATAAGATAAAATGTTCGTATCTCTGAGCTAAACGTGAAAAATTGCCAACCCCGTAATAGTTTTACAGAATTTATAGAACAAGGTAAACCCGGGATCTAAAAATATCACTTGTACAGTACAACCTAGATTCGAGGAATATCAGTCGCGAATTTCATCGCTTATGACCAATAATAATCTAGAATCTAGTTGTTAAAATAAATAATAAATCCAAATTATCAGTTAACTTTGTCAATTTCAATCCCAAATCAAATCAGGTGAGGAGAACGGCAGAAACAACCGATCTCTGGGCAAACCAAACTTGCTTACCAGAAGCTATCCAAAAGAATGATGTTTTTCCGTCATCGGACGTCGTCAAGACAACTTCACGTCGGGTTTCCCGCAAAACTACGTTTTCCCGTCATTTCCTACTCTGGAATTGAAAACCAACGTAGAGTTAGTATACCGTAAGGAGAATACGAAAATAGCGATTTAAATAACTAATACTGTGGAATACCGGTTTTACTGTAGAAAAATGAACTCTCCTGTATTAAGATACAAAAATATATATAACTTCACAAACACATCGATATGTAATTTGCAAGGGAATAAGTCTTTAAAAACCCTGTAAAGTAAGTTAATTAAAGATAACCTTATCATATTATTTATTCAAACAAATAAAGGAACTATTCGACCAAGTAACAATGTATCAACGTAATAAAACTAATTTTTACAACACAAGAAAACCCGTCATTTTGATAGATTAAAGTTCTGTTATTTTGCCTTTTTGAGTTATCAGCGTCAAAGATTTAGTTACATTGTACAGTGAAAAGTACGGGAAAATTTCCCCGCCATTTTTTTTTCTCTATATAACTAGTAAAAATATCTTGAGACCTAACACATGTTCGAATGTAAAAAAACTTTTTGGGATGTGTTTTTACGACCAATTGAATACAACTAAGGCAAAAGATACAGAATCTAAATTTTTGATGTGCCGCTCACTGCCTGACTCTAAGCTTGAATACTACTAAAACATTTTCATCAATTGACAGGAATATATTGAAACGGTCAAGGGAGTTGCAAAAGTTTCATTTCAAATATATTATCAGTAACCTAACGGTTTCTACCCGTAGGCATTAAAATTCTACCACTCTGAAGCACTTCTGTGGAGCCTGATGCGCAGGCTGTACAGTTGTGCTGAAGGGTGGTACAATCTCAATGCCTACGGGTAAAAACGTAGGTAACGGATTTATTCCCGGTCTGCAGCCCTTTTCACAAAAAATCTTACGATTAAAATTTGTCGTAAGTCTTTAACATTTCATATTGACTTACGATTAAAATTTATCGTAAGATTTTTTGTGAAAAGGTCTGCAGGTTTTTAATTTTACCGAAAAAGTATATCAATGGATGTAAATCTATACGAAATTTCAACGTCATCTGTGTTGTGCATTAAAGCTGGTATGGTTTTTATGCAAAAACGCCATACTTTCCATTTCGAGGATGGTACATATGGTACCAACCTCAGACTTTGCTGATTTCAGACGATTTGATTTGGGTTTTGTGGCATGTGATTGTGGTTTTCGGCCGTTGTAGGTTTTTCCTGTTATCTTTTCTACATTAATTTATAATTTCTGTTACTGTAAATTTATAAAACATAAATTTACAGTAACTTCGGAATTTGTTATTCTTCAGGTTATCAAAAATTTGGCGACAAATATCCCTTGCTAACATCATAGAATATGTGACGTTAAAACCAAGGAATCTCGCGGCACTTGCGCTAGCAACGTTCTTCACAACGAGACGGGTGAATGGGTTATGTACCTACGTGCTTCTCACCAATCAAAAGCAGACATTCATCACCAGCCGGGGATAAGTTGTTTTTACACTGTAATCCAACGTTCTGACAAACTGACAAAAAATAAAATGAAAATCTTCTCATGGCAGTGCCTTTAGTAGTTGTTTGGATTGTTTGAACCGGATGAGGATTTGGCTTTAATTGTCGAATAATATGAATGAAAGGTGTTCATCTTTTGGCCGCCGCACTGGAAATGAAAGATCTGGCCGGAGATCAAGAGTGCAATTCTTCGGTATTGACGGGGATTTTGCTTTCAAATTTGGCCCTTATCTGAATATCTACGTCATTCAATTTCTCGGACTACGGACTCGCATTGATGACCAACAGCGGGTAGATTTCGATGAAATCAGACGGGTTGATGTTGCAGATAATAATTTGGTGATCCATGCAAATCGGGGGTACTCTTGTAGACTTTGGCGATTCGTTTCTTGTGTTATAGGCGACTTCAGGGTAGCGACCCGTTTTGAGGGTGACGTAAATGTTTCACAACTGGCAATGATCGAATATGACTCCAGTTTTGGTCTGGTCATTACTTTGGTCATCATGATATACGGTCTCTTACAGACCGCTATTGGCTACAGCCGCCAGCTGAACTTTGAAGTTCCAGGGACAGCAAAGGAATTGCACCAATGCATTTGGAAACTGCAGTCGGTCTTACTCCTATTTTAGACGGTCTTGTATACTTTCATTTTCTTCTGAATGGATGAAGGGGAATGAGATCTTACTCAGGATGATTTTTGCCACGTTATTCGAATCTCGATAGTGATAGTTCTCGTTTGACCCCATATTTGATTTTGCTATTTTCGTTTGCAAAGAAGATATACGTCCTGTAGTGGCAAATGAAAAGATTTCCTTATTGCTTGGTGATGATATATAGCCATCGACAATCTAGACCTGTATTATCTGAAGAGGTGTAGAATCATTGTAGCACAACTGGTCGACTATTTGCAATTTAGAGAAATCGGGATGGTTGTGACTCCCTGATCATTGATGTTTCGGTCTGCTGAACAGAGAATCGGAAATTGGTGGTTCGAAACAAATTCATGATACATTATGAACGAAAGACAACAGTTATGTGTCACAATATGCGGAACCATCATTCTTTTCGAGAAATTCATCGTCCAAAATAATAATAATAATAAATCACCCTGTGATAGAGGAAGAGATCATGGGTTTCGATATTAATACGTATTTAGGCATCGGCGTTATTATAGATCTGAGCCCGGCTTGATATTCCCGAAAAAGGTCAGTCCTTCGGTTGTGGTAAGCATATCGACCGTTATATATTTATTTATAGCGATGGGCGAAACAAAGCTATTCAACCTAACCTGCTGTAGGGAGGTCTTCGTGAGATTGCTGGACTTTTTGGCCTGCTGAGCTTGCCAGTTTTTCAGATAACTTGATCCACAGCTTTAGAGGATTCCTTTTCAACTGTTTTCCTGGAGTAAATTGGTAATGGCACTCATCACTGAGCTTCCCCATGTTTTCATATCTTTTTAGAGGGGCTACTATGAAGCGGCATGTACTTCTCGCCATCGATATGTCCAATTTTTTCATGGCCAACTTCTCGTTTTGCCTCCAAATATTTCTAGTCCTAAAGGCTGCGACGCATGAAGATTCATGTCTCAGCTGCAAATGTTGAATCGCCTTCGGACCTAGGTAAGTGCCAGAAGGTTTAGTCTTTAGTAGATCGGCAAGTCATACAGTACTCGGAATTTTCCTATCGTTTTAGTGATCCTCAGGGCTGCTTATTTTTGGGCTTCAACCACCGCCTTGAACATCATGGAGAGATTCCAATCTTCTCAGGGCGGTGCTGCAAATTTCTAGACTGAATACTGCGCTTTGTGCCCTGCAACTCTCTGGCAAGTGCTTCAAGCTGCTTCGGTCGGTGATCTAGTTGTAAGTCATTTTTAATAGCTTCGAACGTAAGCGTTGAAAAGTATTGACTCAAAAGCTTCGAATGCTTCGAGGCGTTTGCATGAACGACCTTCAGCATTTTAGTGAATGCCCTTTTCTCGAAATGCTGTTGAAAAAGTGAAGATAATGCAATCCTTCAACTCGTAGATCTAAGAATCGGATGTTCACTAATACCATCGATCGGGACTGGAAAAGTTGTCGTTAACATTACCTCGATAGTGCTTTAATGCTGTCCATATGTCGATCTTCTTGAGATGCTGCATTAAGCTCTAGCTTTGTGGTCTATTCGTCGTGTGATATTAACTCACATTTTCCTTACTTTCTCCTCGGCATCGATCGTGCTCTATTTTTGACATGGTTAGGTTTTGCAAACTCATCACATACCATCCTTTGGTCACCGGTTCCTCCCCTCAACCTCGTACTCGGTGAGTTACGTGAGTTTCCTCGCATATCTGTTGCCATTCATCCTAACATCGGAAGTGGGTAGGTACTTATTACTTTTTCAATTCGGTTTAGACATCTCTTCTCAGTCTCTAATGTCGTCCAGGCTGCGTCGAGCGATACCTCCTGCTAATCGATATTGTTCATGCATTTTTCAATTGTTGAATTACCTAGCGTTTTTGCCACGGGTCCGATGACTCTTCGGTCAATCAAAAGCTAGTGATACTATTATTATTGATATCTAGGTTCTGGAGCATCCAACAGATTAATACGCGTTTCCCCGTGTGAGATCCGAACTTATCCATTTATGTTTCTTAAAAACACCGCATCGTCGAGCGATCGGCCTTTCAAAAGCACTTTCAGCAAGAAGAAGCAAATGCCGGTACATTAGGTCCCAGCGTCGTTGCAGCTCACCTGTGTTGCATCGAATCTCCGGCTTTAGATAGTCGGTTATCTCGTCGCAGGCCACAATGATCGTGGGACACATTGAGCTCTTTGCGTTTGTGCAGACGGGCCACCGAGGTTGTCTTTGTTTCGGATGCCACATTCGATGAGCCTTGGGCTGGGTGCTCGGGCATCGCGCATAAATACTCCTCTGTATCGAGGGATTCTCGGGCTGAAGATACTTCCTCCAGCTCAATATTTGATAGGAGCTTGCATTGTGGGATAGAACGGAGTGGATCTTGCGGTATGAAACTCGTTTATTTAAATTCGCTGAATTCGCTGTGCGCCAAGATGTTGACAGCGTCCGACAGAATGCTTATATCATTGTTAGATGAGAGCTGCTTTTTTTTTCAGCACTCCATGCTGAATACCTGATGAAGCCAGCTCGGAAGCGGTAGGTTTCCTTGACCATAGGTAGACACAGCATGTTACCCACTTAGTTGATCTCGGATTCGATCACGATTTTCTTGTATTCCTGGCTATCCACCATAAAGGCGTACTCTTTCAAACAGGTCCTATGGATACAAACAAAATAATTAAAGTCTGTTTCACTTCCTTTAGATAATGTAAATCTTACAATTTCTCCTTTATTTGAAAAGCAACTTCTCTAAAGTTTTGCATGTAGGTCAATAATGACCATACATAACTGAAAAATGACACGGTTACGATTAAAAATATGCAAAGACCGCTATGTACATGTGAATTTTCCTTCTTTTTGTCAGACGGGTTAAAATTTCTGAATGTTAGATTTTTTTATTTTGAGGGCGAACAGGCAAAATTTTATCGATAGGCAAAATACATTTGGTTAAAACTAGATTACCTGTCGACAAGTAAAAGGTGACATTACCCATGTCAGATTAGTCCATTCTCGGTGACAATTGCGCGCGGTAAATATTTTCCATTTAAACATCATAAAGATTTTGAAAAAAGCTGTTTTTCCTCAAAAGTATATAATTTGTTAATAAATAATTACCGAATTTAGAAGTGTACGGTATTTTTACATAGTCAACCGAATTCTACAGCTATGCAGTCACCAGAATGCAAAATCCATTATCTATAGGAAGTGAAACAGAGTTTAGGTGAATGGCGATCTCATCCGTCAATATACATAGTGAATGGCGTACTTTGTTCTTGTCGTGTTTGCTGACTAATTTTCTAACTCGGCTGATCACCATGAACTACGCCTCTGCGATAGTCGTGGAGATCTCTAGGGCTACTTCAGATCAACTTCCAATGGATCTTGTGGTATGACCCAACTCATCGATCATCCGTAGACGCCTTTCCCGATCATGAATATCATATCGGGGTCGATAATCAGGTCTTACTTCATGTCGCTGACCTTAAATGCAGCGTTGAAGGACAGTTCATTATACAGTATAATAATAAACCCGGTCAAAAGCGTTATACAGATATTCAGGAAATTCTCGAATACTTAGGAATGTAACCGATCTTGTTGTCGGTACCAACTAAGTTCTTGATGAAGGTATGGCTGTCGTACACCGCTATTAAAAAAAAACAAACAAAGGGATTAACTTAAGCAAGTTCAGATGGCAGCCGCTCAGCGTAATCCTTCTGACTTTGATTTGGAAGTGGCAGTGTTCCCCAACTTTGTACTTTCAAAGCAAATGGTCGCAGATAAAGGTGGCTTCCGTGAACGAAACGTGTCTTTCCCGGCCCTTCATTACAATGGGTTTCTTGAAGTCCTTCTGATGGTAGATGTCACGAATATGTTTCGTCAGGCAGTCCACGAATATCTCATCCATGTCTTACACTTCCTGCTGCATAGTGTGAATCGCCGGCTCCTTGATATATACCGGTATATCGACTCATCAAAGTACCTTGTGATAGCAGAACTCAAATTATACGTGTTTTTCATACGGTTAAGGGCTTCACTGGTTTCGTTTCCCTTGATCAAAAGTTGGTCTGCTACAGACTGTTCCGGTTCACCGAAGCACTGAAGGCAAGCGCAGCTTTCTTCATCCGGCATCTATCGTTACTGCCTTCATCTACAATACTCCATGTGGCGATCCAGGATATCGTGTCGCGTAAATTGATTCAAGCAACTCCAGCAAATGCAGGTCAAATGCTTACTCTACCGGTGCACCTGATCTCACCCATGTTTTTTATTGGGTCTGTGTTGTTCATCTTTGTGTGTGTGTATCTTCATTTTTCTTTTCTGTGCCATACTCATGTTGTGTCTCTGTTTCTTTTTTGTTTCCGTTGTTGCCATTGTCCTTGGATTATTCGTTTTGGATTGTCGGTTCGGTTCTCACTTATTCTTTCCTCTTTCTCTTTGTGGTCACTTGTACAATCAAGAGCTGCGAAAAGTTCTTCAGCTTCAGTAGTAGTGTTGTTTCTTAGTATTGACAAAAAGTGTGCTTTTAGCCAGTGTTCTGGGAAATTTTCATCGGGTAAATCAATTCATCCTTCTCCGTCAAACACGAAGTCGTTGATGTTGATGTTGAACCTATCAGTCATCTGGAGAAAGACTGGGGAATTCAATGTTGTCACATTTGAGCTTTGCCCAATTCATGTACATACACACGCGTTTGATATGTTTCGTTTCACCTCTTAGACATGAACTGACAAGGAGGGACCAAGTGAGTTACTTCTGGCCATTGTACTGCATGCGTCTTCATGGCAAGCTTTAGAGGGGGCGTGAGCTGCCGGCCAGACGCTTGAATGTTTTCAGTTGAATCTCAAGTTTCTCAATTCGTCCACCCACTGTCCCAAACCCTGGTATCTTTCCCTACTCTCCTTGGATCATGTCCATCTTAGCTATTACTCGTCCAGATGTGCAGACTCGATGATAGTGGTCAAGACTGGTAGGAATAATGGCTACACCTTGATCCCTTCCTTCTGCGCGATATCAGCCGAAATCTTGCTCCGGATGGTGCCCTTACTTTCTTGTATGAATGTTTCTTTGTCATACTGCTTCATAAGTTCAACGGTCACCGTACCAAACACATCACCTACGGCATCGCGCTTGTCCTGCACATTTATCGCATCTTCATTTTCCTTAAGGCTGCTTAAGCCATAGCCATCGTCTTGAACAGCTTCCTCTTGAATACTTCCCGGAAAGTGGACTGGCGACTGGTAGATGACTCGAGGAGTCCCATAATCTTTCTTTTCTTGCTGTATCCATCAACTTTTCCTCCTTACCGATTGCCTGGTCACTTTGATGGTTTCAGCTACCTGAAATTGTCCGCCGATTGGTTTTCGTCATATTCATCATCCTGCCATGGGGATTGCTGGTCTGTCCCAAGTAGCACTCGTCTCAACTTGGTAAAGGATCAATCAATATTATTTTTATGAACCATTCACAGCATTCATGACAAAGCATCACAAACAGCATAAATCGCGTGACGTCAAAATAGAAAACCCGCAAAAATGGGAGGGGAATTTGCGTCTGTATTAAATATAACATAATACAAAAGTTACTGTAAATTTATTTTCTGCATATGCGCATTTCGACAACTTATGTCTTATCAGTAGTAGTTAACTATGGGGGAAAATCTGCGGTTTTCAAAAAACGTTTTTTGAAAACCGCAGATTTTCCCCCATAGTTAACTACTATCTACGGGACTAACGAGAATAAACAAACATGTAAGATTTGTTATTCACTACAGTTGAGACGGGTAAAACGGGCTAGATTCTTAGTTCACTCACATTTTTTACGTTGCTTGCGGTTTAAGCATCTCATAAGTAAAACAAAAATCTTATAGGTTTTACTCTTTTTCCAACGTTCAAGACTCTTGTTTAACGTGTTTAAGACACTGTTTATAAACTCTATCATTTTTATATAAGAAAGAAAAATAATAATCCAGTAATAAAAAATGTTTAGAGGAAC
>MJUU01023070.1:24864-45944 GCA_002080025.1 Modiolus philippinarum
TTGACCTTGCCCTGAGGGCAATTTTTGAAAAACTTTAACCTTGCCTCTAGAAGGTAGGCTTTTAGTGGTAGGGTGTTCATATTTGTTATGTAATTTCCTTATGATGACAGCTTTCTTCTGGTACCATACTTTTAGACATGTTGACCTTGACCTTGCCCTGAGGGCAATTTTTTAAAAAACTCTAACTTTGCTTCTAGAATTAAGATGTTTAGTGGTAGGGTGTTCATATTTGTTATGTGACGTTCTTTTGATGAGAGCTTTGTAATGGTACCATATTTATAGACATTTTGACCTTGACCTTGCCCTGAGGGCAATTTTTTAAAAACTTCAATTTTGCTTCTAGAATTAAGTTGTTTAGTGATAGGGTGTTTATATTTCATATGTGACTTTCTTGTGAAGAAAGCTTTCTTTCGAATTTATTGTGCATTGAGGTTACTGGAATCCCCGGCGAGCTATGTTGTCTTCTGACAACTCTTGTTGATGGAATTATGGGCCTTGGACTCAGAAAATTTTAGTAAAATGTCAGTTACGCGCACTTTTTTCTTAACCGTTGCAGGTATTGATATGATATTTTGTATGTGAGTCTACTGTAATGAGTTGCAGATCACCTTAAAGTTTGTTTCTGGGGTTCTGGTCCAATGATTTTTGGAGGAGTTATTGGCCTTTGTTTTAGATAGCATTTTCCCTTTTTTAGTTCGCCTCAACGAAGTTGGGGAGGACTATTGGAGTACCCCCAGTCTCCGCGTCTACGTCCACGTCCGCATCCGCGTCCACATTTGAGTATATATCTTGGTAACTATAAAGGGTAGGATCATCAAACTTTGTATACAGATGCATCTTGGGCTATCTCACAGCCTCCAAGAAAATTAGGTCTCTTTGACCTATATTTTCCACTTGAATGACTTGCATTTAAGTTAACGTCCGAGTTCAGATCTCAGTCACTATACATGGTAGGATCATGTAACGTTGCACATGCATGCATCTCTGATGGTAGGTCAGCATCCAGGCAAAATTAGGCCACTTTGACCTATATTTTCTGCTTGAATGACTTACATTCAAGTTTACGTCTGAGTTCAGATCTCAGTCACTATACATTGTAGGATCATGTAACGTTGCATATGGATGCATCTCTGATGGTAGGTCAGCATCCAGTCAAAATTAGGTCACTTTGACCTATATTTTCTGCTTGAACAACTTACATTCAAGTTGACATCTGAGTTCAGATCTCAGTCACTATACATATTAGGATCATGTAATCTTGCATATGCATGCATCTCTGATGGTAGGTCAGCATCCTGGCAAAATTAGGTCATTTTGACCTATATTTTCTGCTTGAATGACTTTCATTAAAGTTTACATCGGATTTCAGATCTCGGTCACAATGCATGGTAGGTTCATGTAACCTTGCATATGCTTGCATCTCTGACGGTTGGTCAGCATCCAGGCAAAATTAGGTCACTTAGACCTATATTTTCTGCTTGAACAACTTACATTCAAGTTTATGTCGGAGTTCAGATCTCAGTCACTATACATGTTAGGATCATGTAACCTTGCGTATGCATGCATCTCTGACGGAAGGTCAGCATCAAGGCAAAATTAGGTCACTTTGACCTATATTTTCTGCTTGATTGACTTACATTCAAATTTACTGAATAGTTCAGATCTCAGTCACTGTTCATGTTAGGATCATGTAAACTTGCATTTGCATGCATCTCTGACAATGTGCCATAACGAGGCAAACTTTGTAATCGTTGATTACCTATGTTTGCTAGTGTGATAAAGCCTTGTCCTACCAGTAGGTGACTTGGTATTACCTTGCAATACAATCCACACTTGTTTTATTATTTTTTTTTTTTTCACTATATCTCATCACCTACATGCCATAGACAGATGATAATTGGTATTTGGTTAGATCTGTAGTAGTAACCAGCATCTATAGCAGAATTATGTCACCTTGACCTATATTTTCCGCATCAGTAAATTTGGCTTAATTTTCACTTTAGGCCCATATATCAACAATGTTTAAACAAAATTTGGATTAAGGAAATTAATTTTGATGTAGAATTGTTGCTTAGAGTCTATAAATGCAAAATAAGCTTTCAGAATTCAATTTTGGTTCCAACTTTAATAAATTTCCTGAAATTGTCCAAAGCTAACAATTTTTATACGACCACAAACAATTTGAGGTCGTATAATGGTATGGCGCTGTCGTCATCATTGTCGTCGTCGTTGTCGTCGTCGTCTGTATACGTAGACGCTTTTGTTTTTTGTCAATAACTTAAGTTCCAGTTCACCAATCATTATGAAATTTTAACACAGTGTTCCGTGGCACAAAAGGAAGGCTTGGGTTGGTTTTGGTTATTTTAGCCCCTCCGGTTTTTAAAAAAGGGGCCCAAAAGGGCAAAATTGGGTGTTTTCACATATTTGGCTGTAGAATATTTATTATTTATTGGATTTTAATTGGGTTTCTTTCAGTGTGTTCCTAGTTAAAATTCGTATCAGTACTTTGCAAAAGATTTTATGTGGCATGTACGGTTCACGAGATAAATGGGGCCCAAAAGGGACGATTTAAAAAAATTTCATTTTATTTATTTTTAGTCCGAATTTGATACAGTTTTTTTGCAATGGATTCCTTTTGAAAATAAATATAGAGCTGCACCATCAGATTTTTGACAACATGTTTGTTTTCCGTGCTTTGAGAGGCCAAATGGTGATAAAATTGCAAATTTACAGATTACCTAAAATTTTCATTTTTCATCGGATTTCAATGGGATCTTTTCTTTGGATTCCTCTTGATATAAGCTTTCAGTAATATGCTGATGAATTTGGCTTAGCTCTTACCATTTCCTAGCTACAAGGGGTCAAACGGGCTGAAATTGCAATTTTCAAAATATGTAAAATCTTTTATTTTTGTATTGGATTTTCATGGGGTTCCTTTCTTCGGATTCCTCTTATCGTATAGTTAAAGTAGTATGTTGACCCATTTGACATACCTCTTACCATTTCTGATATATATAAGGAATTATAAGGGCTAATTTTTACTTTCCTTAGTTTGTGTAGAGCTAATTACTGGGTCAAGCTGTTTATTGTGTGCATTTAATTTCTGTATCAAGGTCTTTACTCTGTCCTCATTCATTTTGAATTACACTTGTTAAAATTTCAGTGTTAGACATGCTGCGCTCGGCGTAGCCCTTTATTGAGATTTTTGCATACTATCTTTTTTACCCATTTTTTTCACATAAGACATAATTCTGAAAACTTAGAATTAAAAAAAATGGTTCCAATTTCGTAAATTTTCCTAAAACTTTCAAAGACTATCAGTTTTTAGTTCGCCAATTACCCTGGTGTTTGCGTCTACTCTACCTCTACATCCGCATCCCCATTTGAGCATAGATCTCTTCAACTATGCATGGTAGGGTCATCAAACTTTGTATGCAGGTGCATCTTGGGCTATCTCACAGCCCCAAGAAAGTTTGATTGCTCTGACCTATATTTTACGCTTGATTGATTTACATTCAAGTTTTTGGACAAGTTCAGATCTCAGTCACTATGCAATTGGAAGAATCATGTAACTTTGCATATGCATATAACTCTGATGGTAGATCAGCACCCAGGCAAAATTAGTTCATTTTGACCTATATTTTCTGCTTGATTGATTTGCATCCAAGTTTTGGGACGAGTTCAGATCTCATTCACTATACATGGTAGGATCATGTAACCTTGCATATGCATATAACTGTTATGATAGATCAGCATCCCGGCAAATTTACATCACATTGACCTATATTTTCTGCTTGATTGATTTGCATCCAAGTTTTTGGAAGAGTTCAGATATCAGTCACTATGCATGGTAGTATCATGGAACCTTGTACATGCATGCATCTCTGATGGAACGTCAGCATCCAGGCAAAATTAGGTCACTTTGACCTATATTTTACGCTTGATTGATTTACATTCAAGTTTTTGGACGAGTTCAGATCTCAGTCACTATACAATTGGTAGGATCATGTAACCTTGCATATGCATATAACTCTGATGGTAGATCAGCATCCAGGCAAAATTATTTCACTTTGACCTATATTCTCTGCTTGATTGATTTGCATCCAAGTTTTCGGATGAGTTCAGATCTCATTCACTATACATGGTAGGATCATGTAACCTTGCATATGCATATAACTGTTATGATAGATTAGCATCCCGGCAAATTTACGTCACATTGACCTATATTTTCTGCTTGATTGATTTGCATCCAAGTTTTGGGACGAGTTCAGATATCAGTCACTATACATGGTAGTATCATGTAACCTTGCACATGCATGCATCTCTGATGGTACGTCAGCATCCAGGCAAAATTAGGTCACTTTGACCTATATTTTACGCTTGATTGATTTACATTCAAGTTTTTGGACGAGTTCAGATCTCAGTTACTGTACATAGTAGGAAAATGTAACCTTGCATAGACACCCATCCCTGATAGTGGGTCAGCATCCAGGCAAAATTAGGTTACTTTGACCTATATTTTATGCTTGATTGATGCTTGATTCGGATGAGTTCTGATCTCAGTCACTATACATGGTAGGATCATTTTACCTAGCACATACATGCATCCCTAATGGTTGGTCAGCATCCAGGCAACATTAGGTCACTTTTACCTATTTTTTACGCTTGATTGATTTACATTCAAGTTTTCAGACGAGTTAAGATCTCAGTCACTATACATGGTAGGATCATGTAACCTTGCATAGGCATGCATCCCTGGTGGTACATTAGCATCCAGGCAAAAGTAGATCACTTTTACTTACGTTTTACGCATGAGTGATTTATGATCAAGTTTTCAGACAAGTTCAGATCTCTGTCACTATACATAAATATGTTTTTATCCCCGCCGCAACGCGATGCGGGGATATGGTAATGCCGGGCGTCCGTCCGTCCGTCCGTGTGTCCGTCCGTCTGTCTGTCCGTCTGCCTTGTAAGCGCTCTAGCAAGTGTATTTCTCGTTGGATTTGAATGATATTTATACAGTAGCTTTAGTTCAAGGATGTCTGAATCGAGTTCAAAGATGAGTCCTATTGGAATATTTTTGTAGGAGTTATGCCCCTTTTTAACTTTGAAAATTGACAAAATATCATTGTAAGCACTCTAGAAAATTTATTTCTTGTTGGATTTCAATAATATTTACACAATAGCTTTATTTCAAAGATGCCTGGAGTGAGTTCAAAGATGAGTCCCAAGTGAAAATTTTTGTAGGAGTTATGCCCCTTTTTAACTTTGAAAATTGACAAAATATCCTTGTAAGCGCTCTAGGAAATTTATTTCTAGTTGGATTTCGATAATATCTACACTGTGACAGTAGCATTCGTTCAAAGATGCCTGAAGTGAGTTCAAAGATGAGTCCTATTCGAATATTTTTGTAGGAGTTATGCCCCTTTTTAACTTTGAAAATTGACAAAATATTCTTGTAAGCGCTCTAGAAAATTTATTTCTTGTTTGATCTCCATAATATTCACACACTAGTTTCAATTCTAGAATGCCTCAAGTGGGTACAAAGATGAGTCCTATTGGAGTATTTTTGTAGGGGTTATGCCCCTTTTTAACTTTGAAAATTGACAAAATATACTTTTTGTCACATGTACATTCACTCCATATCCTTTCATTTTTCCTATTGTAAGCGTTCTAGCAAATTTATTTCTCATTGGATTTTGAAAATATTTACACAGTTGCTTTAGTTCAAGAATACCTCAAGCGAGTTCGAAGATGAGTCCTGGTCAAATATTTTTGTAGGAGTTATGCCCCTTCATAACTTTTAAATTTAACCCAAATATGTGGGGTTTCAAATTGCTGGCGCGGCAGGGATGTATGGCTACGCGTAGCCCTTGTTATGATAGATTCAATCCAAGATAAATCTATCATCAACAATTCTGCCCAGCTTAGTTTTAAGAGCTGCATTGAAGCATAGGTTGGTAAATAGTTAAACAAAAAACATGTTGGCAAGCACTGAACAGTGGACGCTATCACATTTTCATCTTCTTTTCTGAAACCCACTGAAGCAAATTCAACCAAACTTTACATCAATGATGTTCAGGAGGTTCTGCCAGGAGGCTGCCAGCATAGTTTAATATTGGACCCTTGGTAAAATCATATTTTCATCTTCTTCTCTGAAAAATCTGAAGCAAATTTAACCAAACTTTACAGAACTGGTGTAGGGAAGGTCCTTATCAAAGATTTATCATTTAGTTCCAATTTGACAAAAAAAAAAAAAAACATGGCTGCCAGAGCTGAACATTTTCTTGAGGTAGGCTTTTTGATATCAAATATATAGATGAATCACATCAAGGCCATGTGTCAATGTATACATGGTTTTGTGAAATAATATGGAGAATTCAGCCAAACACTGAATTTTTTTTTTTGTAAATCAGATTTATACTTTATAATTTGCAGGCTAGAGACATACATATGTATTGACACTTATGAGTGTTCTATCTTTTTCAGACATAAATACGATGGCTGTATTTAATGATTGTCAAATTGTCCTTGACCTGACAACTAGTGTCAACTTTAAGAAAAAACAGGAAATACGGAAAAAGATCACAGGAAATGGAGGAGTTATATCATATATTGTAACGAAAAAGGTGAATAGGTTAAAGTGAAAATTTAACATGAACCAAGGAGTTATATATTGTAACTAAAAAGGTGAATATGTTAAAGTGAAAATTTAACATGAACCAAGGAGTTATTAATATCATATATTGGATTTTCCTCATAGTGTGATACATCATAAAGACTTCTAAAAAACCGAATTATCTTATCTTGAATTTTTTTGTTGATTAAACTAACAGTCACAAATATTATGACTACAACACATTTCCTATTATAATTTTTCAGAGGGGGATGTCATCCTGAAGTTTTGTGAACTTTTGCTCTGAGAAAAAATTATTCCATGCAGATATGCATACAACATTGTAATTCTGGTTTTTGCAAACAAAGTTTATGGGGTAGAAATCACACTGTCTGTCTGGCCATCTGTCCACACTTTTATAAAAGCAAATCTTCTTAAACCACTTGAAGGAATTGCCACCTGATTTTTGTCCAAAACCAGTAAAATGAGATAATTTGATTTTGACATTTATTCTTTCTGCAAGGATAACATCATAAGTGCAACTCCTCTTAAACCTTTTAAAGGAATTTAATGAAACTTAACACAAAAGAAGGACACTATATGGAGTTGTGCATGAAGGAATAATTATTGTCCACAAGCAGGAAGGGGAGATAATTTGACTATAATAAAACTATGGGAGGGAAATATCTGTTTGTGCATGCTTATATCCAAGTGCATAGTGTGTCCAAATGAATTCGGTATTTAATTGTTTGATTTCAGAAGAATATTTTCATTGGACCCATCTGAAAAGTTATTTCTTGTATGGTGTCCACACCTTTATTGTGTCTACAATCACTTAAATTTGCATATACCATGTTGATTTAGGGTTTGATAAGCAGGGCTGTAAACAACAGCTTTTGCTAACATAAGTTATTGAGACCATTCTACATTCAGTACTGATGAGCTGTTTGACATGTTCTAAGTTTGTCTTGCCTTGTTGAAAGTCTTGAAAAGCAAGAAATATATTCAAACAAAGTATGCAATAGGGGCAGTAGATCATTTGGTATATCAAGAAGCCTTGGTTGTAGGAACATAATGTTTGGTTCATTGGTACTAAATTATTTCTTTCCTGATCAGATAAGTTTTTCAATAACTTTAAGTGGTAGGGCAATAATATTTGGTATGTAGGTTGGTCTTGGGTAGCATTTGACTGTCTGTCATATGGCCTATTAGTAACCCTACCAGCTTCACCGAAGGGGACTTTAGGTTTGCACTTCATCAGTCTGTCAGTCCGTCACACTCGGTTTTCCTGACTTTTTCCCATACTATAGGATATATTTATCTAATATTTGGTTTGCAAGTCTACCACCATGAGTTACAAATCAAGTTTGAGTTTGGTTCTGGTTCATTGATTTTGAGCAGAGTTATAGGCCTTTGACTTAGAAAATTTTGGTAAAATATAGGTTTCCGGACTTTTTCAAACTGTTCCAGATATTAAGCCAATATTTGCTATGTGAGTCTACTACCATGAGTTAAGATCAAGTTCCATTTTGGTTCAGTTCATTAATTTTGGGCAGAGTTATGGGCCTTTGACTTAGAAAATTTTGGTAAAATATAGGTTTTCCGGACTTTTTAGCTCGCCGGGACGAATGTCCGGAGAGCTATTGTCATACCCCCGGCGTCGGCGTCGTCGGCATCAGCAAAACTTTAACCTGGCCTGTGAAATTGAGACCTGAATAGCTAGGATGTTGATATTTGGTATGTTACCTCCTTGTGATGAGAGCTTCCTTTTGGTACTATACTTGTAGACATTTTGACCTTGACCTTGCCCTAAGGGCAATTTTCAAAAACTTTAACCTTGCCCCTAGAAGGTAGGCTTGTAGTAATAGGGTGTTTATATTTGGTATGTAACTTCCTTATGATGAGAGTTTTCTTCTTTACCATACTTGGAAACATTTTGACCTTGACCTTTCCCTGAGGGCAATTTTTAAAAAACTTTAACCTTGCCTCTAGAAGGTAGGCCTTTAGTGGTAGGGTGTTTATATTTTGTATGTAACTTCCTTATTGTGAGAGCTTTCTTGTGATACCATATTTGTAGAAATTTTGACCTTGACCTTGCCCTGAGGGCAAGTTTTTAAAAAATTTAACTTTGCTTCTAGAATTAAGTTGTTTAGTGGTAGGGTGTTCATATTTGGTATGTGACGTTCTTTTGATGAGAGCTTTCTAATGGTACCATTTTTGTAGATATTTTGACCTTGACCTTGCCCTGAGGGCAATTTTTTAGAAACTTGAACTTTGCTTCAAGAATTGAGTTGGTTAGTGATAGGATGTTCATTGTTGCGCCTGCGACGAATGTTGCAGAAGCGAGACATAGCGATCCAAATTCCGTCGCACAAGTTTTTCATAGGTTGAATAGAGTCATTTAATCTTCATAGAACTGTGTCAAAATTGGACAGAAGCTAGATAATGGTCAGGAAATTACCTCTAGCTAAAAAAATTGGAATTTTTTTTTTATTTTTCCATATTTTTTCCGTATTTGGACTTAGTTTTTTTAAATGTTAACCCACAAATTAAAGTTTTTTAGATGGTGAATAAAGTTATTAAATCTTATTGGAATATCATAAAAACTGGTCAGAAGCTAGAATATGTTCTGAAAATTACCTCCAGATGAAAATTTTGAAATTTATTTTTTTCATTTTTCCGTATTTTTTCCGTATTTGGACTTAGTTTTTTTTGGCCAAAAAATTGAATGTTAACCCACAGATTAAAGTTTTTTAGAAGTTGAATTAAGTTATTAAATCTTATTGGAATTTATTGAAAAGTGGTCAAAACTTAGATGATGGTCAGAAAATTATCTCCAGCTGAAAAAATTGGAAAATTTTTTTTTTGGTTTTTCCATATTTTTTGCGTATTTGGACTTACTTTTTTGCTAAACATTTCAATGTTAATCCACAAATTAAAGTGAATTAAGTGTTTGTATCTTAACAGAATTTCATTAAAATTGGACATTGCTGCATGCAGTGTGCAGATATGGAACAAGCTGTTGGAATTTTCATTATGGTTCCAACTTCAGTAAATTTCCTGAAAATATCAAAGACCGATAATTTTTGAAATTTTTGCATATAATTTTGAACATGTAAGAAATAAAAAACAGGGTTCCAACATTAGTAAAATTCCTGGAACTGTCCAAGACATGCAATTTTTTGAAATTTTTCTTAGCAACCATGGTTTTTGAGTGAATTTGAAATAAACAAACATTTTAATGAATAAAATTGCAAAAAATTTTGATTCCAATTTTTGGTAAATTTCCTGGAACTCTCTTAGACCAATTAATTTTGGGAATTCTACCTAGTAACCATACTTTTTTTAAAATATATTAATGAAAACAGTAATTTTCAATAATGGAATTGCAAAAATATTTGATTCCAATTTTGGTAAATTTCCTGAAACTCATCAAGACATGCAATTTTTGGAAATTCTTCTTAGGAACCATGGTTTTTGGGGGAATTTGAAATAAACAAACATTTTAATGGAAGAAATGTTTGTTTATAATGAATAAAATTGCAAAAAATTTTTATTCCTATTTTTGGTAAATTTCATGGAAATCTCTTAGACCTATTAAATTATTGGAATTCTACCTAGCAACCATACCTTTTTAAACAAATATTGATGAAGACAGTAATTATCAATAATGGAATTGCAAAAATATTTGATTCCAATTTTGGTACATTTCCTTAAACTATTCAAGATCTGTTATTTTTTTAAATTCTGCATAGCAACCATAACATTTTAAATGCATTCTGGTGAAAACAGTCATTTTCAATACCTGAATTCTAAAAATATTGGATTTCAATTCTCTTCAAGACCTGTTAATTCTTAGATATTTATAATTTGTTTATTTCTTACACAAATATTACAGTTACAATGCTTCTTAATGTGTGTGTACCAAAGATCATTTCATTAATATTACTAATTTGTTTCAATACACATTTACAAAATTTCAACACTTTCTATATGGTAACAATAAATTTTCATTTAGTTTACAGCATAAATACCTGTAACTCTAATTAAACTAATTCACCAAAAAACCTATACTATCTTCTTTTTATTCTGTGTTTTACAAGTTCATACATTAAATGTATCTAACTGAATAAGGGCAAATATATATGTTAATATAATGCCTAATTATAACAACATGTAAGTAAGAGCAGGCAAGACACCAGGTTCCAAGGAACCTTTACGAATTTTATTTGATATGTGACTTTCTTGTGAAGAAAGCTTTCTATTACTTTCGAATTTATTGTGCATTGAGGTTACTGGAATCCCTGGCGAGCTATGTTGTCTTCTGACAACTCTTGTTTCTAAACCGTTCCAGATATTAAGCTAATATTTGCTATGTGAGTCTACCACTATGAGATTGAGTTACAGACGAAGTTTGAGTTTGGTTCTGGTTCATTGATATTTGACGGAGTTATGGGGCTTGGACTTGGAAAAGTTTGGTGAAATATAGGTTTTCTGGACTTATTTTCTAAACCGTTCCAGATATTAAACTGATATTTGCTATGTTAGTCAACCATTATGGGTTACCAGTCAAGTTTGAGTTTGGTTCTGGTCAATTGATATTTGGTGGAGTTATGGGCCTTGGTCTTAGAAAATTTTGGTAAAATATAGGTTTTCCGGACTTTATTTCTAAACTGTTCGAGATATTGAGCTAATATTTGCTATTTGAGTCTACCACCAGGAGTTACAGATTAAGATCAAGTTTTCTTCTGGTCCACTGATTTTGACAGATTAATGGCCTTGGACTCTGGGAAAACTTTTTCTTAAGCTATTTTTGGTGGTATAGCAAAGACTTATTCCAGTGGTAGGGGACTTCTGTATTGCCTTGCAATACGATCCACACTTGTTGATTTTAACTTCTTTTTCATGGTCTAGTGACCATATTTGATTTTTGCAAGTAGATCAGTAACTAAATGTAGGTAGTTGGTAAATGATATATGCTTGGTGTGTTTATCAGAGGTAGTATGGTCGTTGATCTAGACTTGAATTTCACTTTCTAGTGGTTTATATCATTAGATGCATTTCTCAATAAAGGTAGATGTAGGTTAACTTGGTATATAGGTTGGTCCTGGATAGTATGTGACTGTCTGCTTTATGGACAGCCTGTCCATGTCATGCTCACATTTCATAAGTAGGCTAGTTTCTCATCAAGTATTAGTGGTGGGACAATGAAATATTGTATGTGTGCATGTCTTATGTAGTACATGTAAATGACCTGCATAGTATTGCTATAAATCAAAGATGGCCACATTACATGTACTAATTTATGTAATGATGCAAAGAAGGCAGATATTAGCTACAAATGTAAGATGGCTACCGTGTACAGGCTTATTTATTTTGTTCTATCTACAGAGTACACATGTTGTTTGTAATGATGCAGAAAAGGCTGATATTAGCTACAAATGTAAGATGGCCACCATGTATAGACTAATTTTATTTTGTTCTATCTACAGAGTACACATGTTGTTTGTAATGATGCAGAAAAGGCTGATATTAGCTACAAATGTAAGATGGCCACCAGGTATAGACTAATTTTATTTTGTTCTATCTACAGAGTACACATGTAGTTTGTAATGATGCAGAAAAGGCTGATATTAGCTATAAATGTAAGATGGCCACCAAATATGGACTTCCTGTAGTCTCACTTGACTTCATTCATGACTGTGTAGATAAGGGGAGATTACTCAATACAGATGACTATCTTCTGGTTGGAAAAACTAAATCAGAGGAATTCAGCTCAGGCAAAATTACAGGTATTGACTATATGAAGTTAAAATTTTATGTTCTGTTGTTACATTTAAGAATCGAATGCAATATTTTGTAGTTTTATTGGAGTGTAAAATTGTGGACTGTAGCACATTTTGAATGAAGCGTGTGAGCACTTCATGTGAAAAATGTGCTATGCCCACGCTTTTACACGACAATAAAACTGCAAAATATTGCATTCAATACTTATAATTACATTCCGTAAATGGAATGCAAGTGTTACGCAAGATAACGTAATGAATTGTGGATAATGCACCATTTTCTTGTCTAGATTACCCCGCTGTCTTTGTTTTCTTTTGTCGTTGTCAATGAGTCGGTGTAGTTTTACTGACTGATAAAACACAGTGATGGAAATGATCGGAAGTACTCGTAACCAATCAAATACAGGGATTTCCATACAAAGCAGAATGAATGTAATTACAGTGCTAGAAACAAAAAATTTGCCATGGTTGCCCGGAAATTTTTTTCCGTGCAACTAGCTGACCAAACTTGGTTGCCCAGATTCATATAAAGTTGCCCGAATAATATGATGATATTTTTTGGAGATAACAGTTTTTGGGGCTGTTGGGGGCGATTGTAATGTTCTACATTGAAGTAGTGATGTCCTTTGATAATCAAGAAAAGTTTTCACATTTTATTGAACTTTTGAAACAGTTTCACAAATACGTTCCACTTTCCTGCCTCGATACACACAGAACATCTCATTGTCGGACACAACTCATTTTCGTTCAGAACAAGCCAATCCCTGTTTGTTTTCCAGGAATTCTGAAACTTTCTCTTCTGATTCTTTTCGTAAATAATGCCTTTTGGCGTCATTTTCAGTTCTTTTTACTGAAAGCTGTGCCCCCAATAAAAAATTCCATGTGTTTTTATAATTTCATTAACAGATTTACTCCCTTAATAAAAAACCAATATCGAAACAACAACAAGGCAAAAGGTGTCCCGAATTAACCCGAATAACCCAGTCGCTCACTCTGACCTCTNCAGTATGTCAATGGATTGGGCGTAGCTCTTACTGTTTCTGCGCTATAAAGGGTCAAAGAGGAATCATAAGGAGTCATAAGGGCCAATTTTTATTTTCCCTAGTTTGTGTCCAGCTAATTTCTGGGTCAATCTCCTTATTGCGTCCTTCTAATTATTGTGTCAAGCTCTTTCGTTTGTCCATACTCGCTTTAAATTACACTTTTTCAGATTTCAGTGGACGACATGCTGCGGTTGTATCATGCTGCGCTCGGCGTAGCCCTTTATTACTGAAAGCTGTGCCCCAAATAAAAAATTCCATGTGTTTTTATAATTTCATTAACAGATTTACTCCCTTAATAAAAAACTAATATCGAAACAACAACAAGGGAAAACGTGTCCCGAATTAACCCGAATAACCCAGTCGCTCACTCTGACCTCTCCCATTATAGGTAGCATGGTACAGTTTCTTTTTCCATAGGGACAATAGTAACATTTTCAAGATTTTCACCCATTCATAACTTTCACTCGAGTTATTGTAGTATGCTCGCTTGTAGAGCATCCATTTAACTTTTAAAAAATACCAGTGAAATATAGTCATGACCAATTCCCTAAAGAGCCTCTAATCAAAGTACACACTGCCCGTCAGTTTACTTGCGGTATAAGTTGCATTGAAGGGCATATTACCAATGATTCTAAAAAAAATTTAATCTCCATTAATAAAGGGCACATGAAAATTTCTTGTATATTTTCTTAATCATAGATAATTTGTCTATTTGAAAAAAAATACAACATGAATATTATACTTAATAACCAATCAGAACTTGGCTTTCAGTATTCACTCCTCTATAGAATCTTGGGTACACAAAAGTGAAAAACCAGTTCTATGTTTAGAAACTGTACCATGCTACCTATAGTTGGAAAGAATCGTATACGGAGAAGACATGATATTATTCAAAGGAGAAAAATATACTCAAATTGATGATTTTAGAATTAGACAGTCTCTGTGAAAATTAAGAATTAGTGCACACCCTTTAAGAATAGAAAGGGATAGATATAATAAAAACTGACCCGATAGATCTGAACGTATCTGTCAGTATTGTGCAATGGGGAAAATTCAAAATGAAGAACATTTTATATTAGAATGTCCATTATATAGTGAAGCAAGAAATAATTTTTTCGAAAAGATTATTGTAAAAATTTTGGGAATATGAATTTATCTTGTAAATTCATTTGGCTATTTACAAATGAAAATTGATCTTTCTTGAATTAGTTTGGTACATTCATTAACAATTGTCTTAATGTGAGAAGGTTTAGCCCTATCGGAGTTACTATTCAGTTATAGAAGTATTGTAATTATATGTCAGTATATATTATGAATATTCAATGTTTGTTTGGCTCTGAACCTGCCGTAAAACATGTTTTCTTTTCTTTTGTTATATATGTTTTCTTTCTTTTTCCTATAGTAATCACTTAATCATTGTTATTTTGTTTAATTCTTTGCCTGTTATGGGCCCATGATTGGTGAATAAAATATTCTTATATTATAAATATTCTTATTCAGGATAGTCATTTGCGCATGCATTAGTAAGATCATCTATGCGAAGGAGAAAAAGTCTACGATAAGAAACGAAAACAACCCACGGTGAATGCAGGTGTTTGATTTTATTAAAAATAGCTGGTTGCCCGAGATTGTTTTACCGGACGACTAAACTGCTATAATAAACAAAATTAAGTTGCCCAAACTGACATTTGGTCGTCTGTGACGACCGGACGACCAGTAATTTCGAGCACTGTAATTATATGCTTTAAAAAAAAAAAGAAAAGAAAGTAGTTAGTCTCATTAGTTAATAAAGTTGCTAGTGGTTACATTAATAATGCATTTGACTTTAATAAAATTTTACTTGGATCACCTGAACGAGGCGATCACAATACTGGTATACTAGTATTGTTAACAATACTGGAACAAAATTTTATTCCAGTATTGTTTCCGAGTATTGTTCCAGTATTGTTGATTTTGATTTGTTTTGTTTGGAAAATTTACATCGTAATAATTAGACTTTGTATTTATATCATAAATGCACAATAGAAATAAAAAGATAAAATTTTTTAAAATGAAACTTTTTTTTGGTTAGCTACAAAGTATCAAAGTAAAGATGTGAAGAAAAAGAAATTTAAGATAGATCCCAAAAGTGTGAAAGTTTGGAGACCTGGTGATAAAAATGCTCCTGAATATAATGAAGAAAACTATGAAGTGGCAAAGTTTTCTATTTTCCAGGTATGAAGTTTGAAATACTGATATGGTTGCTTGTATGATATAGGATATTGTGCTGCTTATTTTTGATTCAAGGCCATAGGCATTATATTTTTAAAAGAAAATTAAAGTAAATATATCAAGCTTTCTCATTTTGTGCAAATCTGAGAAAAAAAAAAATCCACAATGACACTAGGGCAGAACTGAGTAAAGACCTATTCTTACCAATTCCAAACAAATAACTGAAGCAAATTTAACTAATCTTTGAAGGAATGTTATTTGAAAGGTTTTTCTCAAAGACTATTATATCCTTGCAACAAAGGGGGTATACAACATGAGCAGTAGCTTTCTTGTTTCACTTCAGATGTGATGAGGGAGTTCTAACGTGATATGAAAAGTATAGGTTAGTGGTCTTTGGTACTATTTTACATTTATGATGTCAGACAATAAAAATGTGAAATGAGACACCTTGTAAAAATATGAACCAGGTTTCCACATCATTAATATCCAAACCATTGTTTATATTTCAGAAATTTGAGAAAATAAAAGAAAGCAGTTTATTTTACATATTGGAAGTACATGTAGCAGAACCGGTAGATAAAAACAGATCAGATTGTTACAGATACAGGGTGTTTTCACATTTTGGACATGTCAGTGAAATTGAGGTAATTTTTTAAAAAATATTTTTATTTTTTGAGAATTATTGTGGCTTAATTGTTAGATTGTTGTAAAGCTATTTTGTCCCTCATATTTTTTAAACATTTTTGTTTGTAAAGAGTTATATAAACGTAAATGAACTACACATTTTTTCTTCAATATAAAGAATTTTTGCTAACTATGGCTAAAAATTATCAGAAAATATAGCAAAAGGAAATATTATTGGGGATGCAAAAATAAAATCATTAGTTTGGGGGATTTTTTCTAACAAAAAATTTACCTTGAAAAATTTTGATCACATCTCACAAGAAGACAAATACAAAACACAGACATAAAAACTATTGTTCCTTTAATGACAATTTTGTGTGTAAGACAGCCCTTAGAAGACAGGATGGCTTGAAGCTGTCTTACATGGATCAATGTCCAATCCAGCATTGCTATTTTTCAATGTCACAGTTCTTGCCATGAAAAAACTCTGAATGATGTGATGTCACATTATAAACTCCAGACGGACTGGCAAGTTTTACATGCCTTCAGTTTGATTGTTGTTTTTATGGAAGAATGTGTGAGAATAATAGGATCTTATACAAGACCATATTGAAGATAAGGGATATCTTCTACAAGTTTGAGAAATTCTGTCTTTTCCTGAGTGAAAGGAGGGAAAAAGAAGTAGAATTTCTCACACAAGTGGAAGATATCCTGATCTCTAATAAAGTTGAGTGTAAGAACCTATTTGTTCTGTAAAATACAATGAACAAACTGATGGAAAGTAAAACTTGCCATTCCTTGTGGATTTTCCAACTGTGGCATCAAATATTTCACAGAGTTTAGTATGGTAACAATTATGACGTTGAACAAATAGGAACGTTGAATTGGACATTTACCAGTGTAAGACAGCTTCTCAGGACCCTGTCTTCGATGGCTGTCTTACACGGGAAACAGCCATTTACAGAAGAAATTCAACATCTTTTACCCTCGTTTCACTTGAGGGCTTTTCCAGGAAAAAATGTACAGGGGGGCAGGAACGCAAGTCAAAATTTAGGGTACCACCACCATAATTTTAATTATTTTTTCCAGTATAAGCAATAGGTACAGTTTAGTTTAACACCCCCCACCAAGGTAAAAATAAATAACTTGCGTTCCTGCCCCCCTGTACATTTTTTTCTGGAAAAGCCCTGAGGAAAAACAGAATTTCTCACACTCATGGAAGATATCCCTTATCTTTAATATGGTCTCCTACAAGAACATATTACTCTATAACAACAATTCTAGATAATGAATGAACTTATATTTACAGTTAGCTGTAACAGAAAGCCGTTATGTTACAACATCAGATGATGCTCTACATGTATATGCCTACCTCTATAATGAACAAACTCGTCCACCACACAACATGGATGTTGTACATCAACCAATATCTAGACAGATTGGTTCAACAAAATTTCAAAAGGTAAGTTACTTTGATCGGTATTCATTATAGACGAGATAAACAAGACTTATTGCCCTTAGAAATTAAATTTTCTATTACTGCGTCATGTGTGATTTTAAGCCGAGTTGCAACGAAGTTGAAATCTGCTATTGGTTTGGTGATGCCAGTGGGCGGGCGTGCGGGGCAGGCATCAAACATTGGTTTCCAGATGATAACTCAATCAGTTTACATCCAATTGTAATGAAACTTGAATATATTGTTGGGTTTAAAGAGGGGAAGAACTCTATTGATTTTGGAGAAAGTAGGTCAAAGGTCAAGATCAAGGTGACTGAAAATAGACTGAAAATTTCGGAAAAATTTGGTTTCCAGATGATAACTCAAAAAGTTTACATCCAATTAAAATAAAACTTGGATATGTTGTTGGGTATTAGGAAGGAAGGAACCCTATAGATTTTGGACAAAGTAGGTCAAAGGTCAAGGTCATGGTGACTGGAAATATACTGAAAATTTAAGAAATTTTGGTTTCCCGATGATAACACTAAAAGATTACATACAATTGAAATGAAACTTGGATATATTGTTGTGTACCAAGAGAGGAGGATCCCTAATAATTTTTGAGAAAGAATGTCAAAGGTGAAGGTCACAGTGACTGAAAATAGACCGAAAATTTCAGAAAAATTTGGTTTCCGGATGAAAACTCGAAAAGTTTACATTCAATTGAAATGAAACTTGGATATGTTGTTGGATAGCAGAGGGGAAGAACCCTATCCATTTTGGAGGGAATAGGTCAAAGGTCAAGCTCACTGTGACTGAAAATAAACTAAAAATTTCTGGAAAATTTGGTTTCCGGATGATAACTTGAAAAGTGTACATCAAATTGAAATGAAACTTGGATATGTTGTGGAGTGCAAGAACAAGAAGTACTGAATAGATTTTGAATTAGGGTTGTCAAAGGTCAAGGTCATAGTGACTGAAAATAGACAGAAATTTTCAAAGATATTTGGTTTCTCGGTGAGAGCTTAAAGAGTTTACATCTGATTCAAAGAAATATTAATGTTTTCTTTGCTAACAGATACATGTCAGCGCTGCCATTCCTCCCGATTTTGGCAGGAGCCTACCAATTTTCGGTCCCAATTCCCGCCCTGTGGGGGTTGTACAGTTTTCTCCCGAATTTCGTTTTTCACGAAAATCCTATAAATTACTTTCGTTTCGTTTTTCCTTTACCGAATCTAGAAACTCTTTGATGGAACAGCCTGCAATCAACCACCGTAAATGCATGTAATAACATCGTGCATTGTTGGTCATTCCAGTGGAAGGACATATGTAAATGTAACAGCTGTAGAAAATGTCGAAAGGTGATGCTGAAGACAGCAACCGCCAGTGGTGCTAATTCGAAAGCCAAAATGAGTTATGGCAAACCAAATGTCAACTATCTTATTCATCTGAATTCCATTATTGGAAACATCATTTAAAGGGTCATTCTCTAATAAATAAAGACAGGCATCGTAATTATCTTACAATTTTAAGAGCCTCCCTCCAAAATATTTAAAACTCCCGAAAAAGTTTTACCGTTCTCCCGATGATCAAAAAATGGGGTTGGCAGCTCCGACATGTATTTCAAACCTGTATTGATTGAAAAAATCGTTATCAGTTCAAAGTAGAGGTTGCAGTGATTAATATATTGAAATGTCAAGATATTTGACACTAACTAAGAAAAATGAAATTTGACCTTTTGAATGCTTAGAATTTTGGATATTATAGGTTGGAAAGATAATCGATAGAAAATATAGAAATATTTGGGTCCTTGACAATTACTTTGAAAAGTCTGCATTAATTTGGTCCCATAATATATGGAAATGTCAAGATATTTGACAGTAACTAAGAAACATGAAATTTTACCTTTTGAATGCTAAGAATTATGGATATTATAGGTTGGAAAGATAATCGATAGAAAATATAGAAATATTTGGGTCCTTGACAATTACTTTGAAAAGTCTGCATTAATTTGGTCCCTTAATATATGGAAATTTCAAGATATTTGACAATAACTAAGAAACACGAAATTTGACCTTTTGAAAAGTCTGCATTAATTTGGTCACATTATATATGAAGTTGCAACTGGGCTTGTGCACTCTGGTGCCATTTAGATTTTTTGTTTATATAAAAATTTGTAATAACAAATTGGAGCTGAAAAATTATCATCAGATTTCCCTTTGAAATAGAATTATTTTGGAACAGTGTTTTTATATGACCGCAAAAATTTTTGGGGTCGTATAATGGTATGGTGCTGTCGTCGTCGTCTGTAGACACTTTTGTTATTTGTCAATAACTTTAGTTCCAGTTCATCAATCCCTATGAAATTTTAACACAATGTTCTTTGGCAGAAAAGGAAGGCTTTGATAAGTTTTGGTCATTGTGACCCCACCCGTTTTTGAAAAAAAGGGGCCAAAAAGGGTTAAATTGGATGTTTTCACATATATGGCTGTAGAATCTTTATTATTAATCAAATTTTGATGGGGTTTCTTTCAGCGTGCTGCTCAGGAAATTTCCAATATGTATGTCAACAGATTTTATATCTCATGTGCCATTCTTAGGATAAATGGGGCCCAAAAGGGGCGAATTTCAAAAATTATATTTTTATAAGACTGCAAAAATTTTGTTGTCGTATTATGGTATGGCGCTGGCGTCGTTGTTGGCGTTGGTGTTGGCGTCGGCGATTGTGGACAGCATAACTTTGGTTCTAGTGAATGGATTGTTACCAAATTTAAGCATGATGTTTGTTGGCACAAGCTTAAGCCCAGGATTTAATTTCGCGTTCCCTGCCCAACCCGTTTTTGAAAAAGAGGCAAAAAAGGGGCCAAAAAGGGGTTAAATTAGGTATTTTCGTGTCTGTGGACAGCATAACTGGTTCTAGTGGACGGATTGTTTTCAAATCTTAGTATGATGTTTCTTGGAACATTCTTGAGAAAGGTTTTTTCCTTTAGTTTTTGGCCCCACCCATTTCAGAATTAGGGGCCAAAAAAGGGTTAAATTGGGTGTTTTCACATATTTGACTGTGGATTCTTTATTATATATTGGATTTTGATGGGGTTTGTTTCAGTGTGCTCCTGAGGAAATCTCCAATCTGTAGTATGCCAACGGATTTCACATAGCATATACCGCTCATGTGATAAATGGGGCCCAACAGGGGCTAATCTCAAAAAAATTAATTTTTTTATTTTAAGTCCGATTTTGATGCAGTTTTTTCAATGGATTCCTTGTGAAAAATTAATATGGCACTCAGCTATTAGATTTTTGGTAACTTGTTTCCTTTCCCAGCTATGAGGGGCCGAAGGGGCCAAAATTGCGAATTTGCAGAT
>MJUU01023073.1:0-19985 GCA_002080025.1 Modiolus philippinarum
ATTTTATTTTTCTTTAATTTTGTTTTTTACAGATTTTACGCTGTTTTTGGACTTTGCCTTTTAGCTTACTGGAGTCTTGAGGATATATCTCCATTATCCGCAACTCCTTCTAAACCACTTGGCACTTTTCAACCAAACTTGCAGGAATGCTTCAGTATATGTTGAAGACTACATCTTAACGTGTAGTCGTGGGAAGCCTCATGCCTTCTTTTGTTGTCTTCTCAGTCGAACTGTTTCTCACACTTGGAACAGCTGTATTTTGTCTTTCATTTTGTTTTTTACAGATTTTACACTATTTTTGTGTTGCCTGCTGTAAGCAGAGTCGACACATAGGGATAACTATCTGTCGTCTTACGTCGTTGTCGTCATCCTGCGTCATAGCAACAGTTTTTGAATCCACAACTCCTTCAAAACCTCTTGTCCGATTCCTACCAAGCTTTCAGGATATGTTGTTTAACTGGTGTAGTTGTGCACCTGATACTTAGAATTTTGATTTTGCAGATTTTAGAGGTTAACAGAACCAAAATTGCACATTTGTGAGTCTGTTGGTTTTGAATCCGCAACTCCTTCAAAACTGCTAGTCAGATTGTTACAAAACTTTCAGGATAAGTTGTTCACCGGCTGTAGTTGTGCACCAGATACTTAGAATTTTGATTTTACAGATTTTAGAGGTTCACAGAGCCAAAATTGCTCATTTGTGAGTCTGTCTGTTTTGAATCCGCAACTCCTTCAAAACTGCCAGTCCGATTCCAACAAAACTTTCAGGATAGATTGTTCACCTGATGTAGTTGTGCACCTTATATATAGAATTTTGATTTTGCAGATTTTTAGGTTCACAGAGCCAAAATTGCTCATTTAATAATCTGGTTTGTTAATCCCCAATCCATCACAACAATAAGACAGATTCCAACCAAACTTGCAGGATATGTTGTTCTCCTGGTGTAGTTGTGCATCTGATACTTAAAATTTTTATTTTACAGTTTTAGAGGTTCACTGAGCCAGAATAGCTCATTTGTTAATTCTGTTTGTTTATGTGGAACTCCTTCAAAACTGTAAATCATATTCCAACCAGCCTTTCAGAATACATTGATTACTTTATATAGTTGTGCACCCAATATTTAAAATTTTGATTTTACAGATTTAAGAGGTTAACAGAGCCAAAATAACTCATTTGTTAATTGGGTTGTTTTATGCCCCCATGAATCGAAGATTGGGGGGCATATAGTTTTTGGTCTGTCTGTCTGTTTGTTTGTCTGTTTGTCCACAAAAAACTTTAACATTGGGTATATCTTTTGAATGGTAAGTGATAGGGCTCTCATATTTTGCATGTGTATTCCTTGTGGCAAGACCTTTCAAACGATACCAAAATTTGTGACCTTGACCTTGACATATGATGGACTTTTTGAAAAAAATATTTAACTTTAACATTGGGTATATCTTTTGAAGGGTAAGTGATATGGCTTTCATATTTTGCATGTGCATTCCTTGTGGAAAGACATTTGAATTGGTACCAGAATATTTGACCTTGTGACCTTGACCTTGGCTTGTGAACAACTGCATAAAAACTTAAACATTGAGCATATCTTTTGAATGGTAAGTGATAGGGCTTTCATAGTTTGCATGTGTACTCCTTGTGGAGAGACCTTTCAGTTGGTACCAGAATATTTGACCTTGTCACCTTGACCTTGGCATGTGACTGTCCGGTAAAATTTCACCAGAAAAATGAAATTAGATTTTGTGTTATTTTATATATATAGAAATTAAACTCATTTATGACAAAATGTTTCTTAATATCTATAGATTTTTTTTTTATAAAAAAGATTTTTTAAAATCACTCAGCATATTTTCTTCATTTATTCACTTTCGTTTTACAGGTATTTATATATGTATTATATATATCAATGATGAGGGATGTTACTAAAAATATCTATTATTTCATGTCTTCTCTTCTGTGTATTCCTCCACTTTTGGGAAACCAGTATTGATGATCCCTGGTGTAATCAAAGTACTGATAACACTGATAGACAGAACACAATGAGTTGACTATTAATGTTCCAAATAGGGGGGAATTGTTTTTGTGTCGCCTGCTGTAAGCAGAGTCGACACATAGGGATTACTATCCGTCGTCTTACGTCGTTGTCGTCGTCGTCCTGCATCGTCCTTACAGTTTTTTAATCCACAACTCCTTCAAGACCACTTGTCTGATTCCTACCAAACTTTCAGGATATGTTGTTTAACTGGTGTAGTTGTGCACCTGATACTTAGAATTTTGATTTTGCAGATTTTAGAGGTTAACAGAGCCAAAATTGCTCATTTTTGAGTCTGTTGGTTTTGAATCCGCAACTCCTTCAAAACTGCTAGTCAGATTCCAACAAAACTTTCAGGATAGATTGTTCACCTGATGTAGTTGTGCACCTTATATATAGAATTTTGATTTTACAGATTTCAGAGGTTAACAGAGCCAAAATAGCTCATTTGTTAATTGGGTTTTTAATCTTCGACTCCTTCACAACTGTCTGTCAGATTCCAACCTATAATTCAGTATATGTTGTATATCAGGTCTGGTTATTCACATTATACTTAGTTTTTTTACTGATTTTAGAGGTTTGCCAAGCCACTAAGCTCATATGTTAAATCAGATTGTTAATCTGCAAGTCCTTAAAACAGTAATTCATATTCTTAACCAAATTTGCAGAATAAGTTTTTCTCCTAATCTAGACATGCACATTATAAGTAAAATTTTAATTTTGCATATTTTAGAGCTTCACTGGACCAAAAAAGGCTCTTCTGTAGTGCAGGCGACACAAGTGTTCCATGGAACACCCATCAATTTTTTTGATAATGCTTGGATAATGATTGGAGGGGTTCATTTGGGTGACTTCTGTGTTTGCCTCCAATTGCAATCATCATTTGATGTGATTAAACTTTTCAGTCGATACAAGAATTTATTTCTACAAATTATTTTGTCAGAAGGACATTCATTGTTCAAAGTTGCTAAATGTTTCTTCTTTACTTCTACTCGGGGGGCATAAGTGTTTCACAAAACACATCTTGTTAATCTTCGACTCTGTCAGATTCCAACCTAATTTTCAGTATATGTTGTATATCAGGTCTGGTTATGCACATTATACTTAGATTTTTTTTTACTGATTCTAGAGGTTTGCCAAGCCACTAAGCTCATAATATGTTAAATCAGATTGTTAATATGCAAGTCCTTAAAACTGTAATTCATATTCTTAACCAAATTTGCAGAATATGTTTTTCTCCTAATCTAGACATGCACATTATAAGTAAAATTTAAATTTTGCATATTTTAGAGCTTCACTGGACCAAAAATGGCTCTTCTGTAGTGCAGGGGACACAAGTGTTCCATGGAACACCCATCAATTTTTTGGACTTTTCGGCTTGGCCAAGATCAGGTGGCCAACTGTGTTGCAGAATAATGAAAAAATGAAACTTCATGAATCATGTTCGAAACATTTTTAGTGTGATACTACACCTGTTGACCATCATCTCTGAAAAAAATCATGAATTTCTGTTGAGTATTTAAAAAGTTATAGCATATTTATGATAGTACCGAAGGTGGGCTATGGACTGTACATAACATGGCATAACATGCAAGTTTAACAAGTTTAATTGGTCAAAAAGGTCAAAATTAAATTATTAAGTCTTCGAACAATTTAAAATGAAAAATAATTTACATGTTGGGTGAACAACAAAAGTAATATATTATAACTGCAGACTTTGTAGAATATTTGATATTTTTCGCAATGTAACAGACTATTTTACTTAAATTTACAGCATTCATGTTGGACAGATCTTCTCAATGTATCTATGGATCAGAAGATGCTATATTAGAGTAGTTATATTCAAAATTTGGTGTGAATAGATGGAAAACTTTTGAAGTAATCATATTTTCAGCTCAATTTTTTAATGGGCTACGGACTGTACAAATTTAAGTATTTCTTCAAAATTGATTAATTGGTTTCATATTTTTGGGGAAAAAGTACAACTTTGTATCATAATTAATTACAAATATAATATAAATCATTTTGAACATAGATTATGGACCAAAAGTACTTCATGATAGAATTTTAGGCCAAAAATTAAAAAAGAAATTTTATAATCAGCTACATTGCAAAAACACTCCTCAAACAAAAAATACAAGCTGCTAAAGGCATAATATTACAATGCAAATTTTTAAAAACTCATAATCTTTGCTTAATTTTGTTATCTGGTCAATATTTATGAACATGAAGTGTTTGAGTGGATTTTCTGTCTCTAATTATTTGTACAGTCCATAGCCCCATTTTTCTCAGGCCATTTCAGACAACTTACTTATTGATATAAAGAATAAATGCAAATTACTATGAAGAAAGTAGAATATCCTAAAGAAAAAAAAACTCATTTTACTGTAGTTCTTTTCATACAGAGAATGATTTATCAATATTTATACATGATATCAAAATATTACAAAATTCACATTTATTGGCCAAAAACCAGAAATATTACAAAAATCTAAAGATTTCTGGGGTTTAATTTCTTGCATTTACCGCTTACTATATTAGAAATGGCTTGCATTATAATATCATTGCTATTTTGTTTTAAAAATGGGGCTATGGACTGTACAGGGCTACGGACAAATTATTTTCTGTCATATTTCTTTTCAGTCTCACTGTAGAATCTTGCCCTCTAATATTTATTCCACTTGATAGTCCCAAAATTATGAAAAAGAAGAAAATCAGCTTTTCATTATTATATTAAGCACAGCCATGTTTGAAAAAGGGGCTAAGGACTGTACATAAAACACCAAATCTGTAAAATACATATCAAATATATCATTTAAGTTTTTGTAAGATGTGATGCAGCTTTTACAATATGTTTATAGTTCTTTGAAGGTAAAAAAGCCTATAAAGCATTCACTATATGTAACATTAGAGATAATTTCACTCAATGTAGACTAACAATTATCTGTGTTTGTATAACGAACATGTACATAGAAATGTTTTGGTGTAATTTCATGAAAAATTGAGATATTATAATTCCATAAAAAACATCTTATAGATCAGAGTCTACTCCACACTTGAGGACAGGAAACCTTGATGTCTGAATTGCAAATTGTTTGTTTTTAGAAAGTTAAAAATGTGAAAAAAAATCTTGCAACATCAAAAAGTGCAAATTTATGCATTTTTTTCACCTTCAACAGAAAAATTAGGTTGTATTGAATCATGCAAAGTATGCAATGTTATATATCACCAGAAAACTGGGTTTCTCCTCTTCAAAATGGGTCATACATTATGCCGGTAGCATATAACAATAAAGATATTTAAATAAATTACATGATTCAAATGCAAATGGCCACCTGATCTTGGCCAAGCTGTTTTCCATTTTAGCTTACTGGAGTCTTGAGGGTACATCTCAATTATCTGCAACTCCTCCTAAACCGCTTGTCACTTTTCCACCAAACTAGCAGGAATGCTTCAGTATATATTGAAGATGTGAACCATGCATTTTGTTTTTCTTTAATTTTGTTTTTTTCCAGATTTTAGGCTGTTTTTGGACTTTGTCATTTTAGATTATTGGAGTCTAGGGATATGCCTCCATTATCCTCAACTCCTAATAAATGGCCCTGTATTTTTCTATCAAACTCAGAGGAATGCATGCTTCAGTATATAATTTAGATGTGCAACTTGGACTTTGTAATTCTATTTTGAACACAAGAATTCTTAAATATATATATAGTGCAGGCGACACATGTGTTCCTTGGAACACCCATGCATTTTTTATTTTTTTATTTTTTTTTTAATTTACCTGGTATTTTCGGTGTAGGATGTCAAAATACATATATTGTTGAAGTGTATCATCAATTTCATGTTTTCTCCATATCTATGGCAGTATTTTTATGCCCCCAGATCAAGGATCAAGGGGCATATTGTTTTTGTCCTGTCTTTCTGTTTGTCTCACTGTGCATCCGAAACTTTAACCTTGGTTGTAACTTTTGAACTATGTAAGGTAGACTTTTCATACTTGGCAATTGTATAGGTCTAGACATGAGGATCATGAATATGCAAAAAAAATTAGGTCAGGTCAAAGGTCAAGGTCACAGAGATTAAAAAGGGGTGAAATTGGCTGTTTTCACATATTTGACTGTTGATTCCTTATTATCTATCCTATTGAGATGGGGTTTGTCTTATGTTATTGCTAATAAAATTGCACAACTGTAGTAAATGACTTATTTGAAGTAGCATTTACCGTTTTTGAGAAACAAGAGGCCCAACAGGGGACAAACGAAAAAAAATGAATTTTTTAATTTTTTGTCGGATCGTGATGCAGTATTTTTCATACTTGGCAAGTGTATAGGCCTAGTCAAGAGGAACATAAATATGCAAAAAAAATTAGGTCAGGTCAAAGGTCAAGGTCACAGAGGATAAAAAAGGGGTGAAATTGGCTGTTTTCACATATTTGACTGTAGAATCTTTATTATTTATCCTATTGAGACGGGGTTTGTTTTGTTATTGCTAATAAAATTGCACAACTGACATATGTCGACAAATTTGAGGTAGCATTTACCATTTTTTAGAAACAAAAGGCCCAACAGGGGACAAAAGAAAAAAAATGAATTTTTAATTTTTTTGTCAGATCTTGATGCAGTATTTTTCTGTAGGTTTCTTATAGCATGTTTAAACAGATACATTTTAACAATTAAAACCATTTCAATAAACAAGAGGCCCAAAGCGGCTTCATCTGTTTCAGAATAAAAGGGTTGAATTGGGTGTTTAAATGGTAATAAACAACTTTTGAACTATGTATTAAAGATAGACTTTTAATACTTGGCAAGTGTATAGGTCTTGTCAATAGGAACATAAATGCCAAAAATTAGGTCAAAGGTCAAGGTCACAGAGGTCAAAAAGGGGTAAATTTGGGCATTTTCATATATTTTACTGTAGAGTCTGGGGGCATATGTAGTGTTTCACAAACACATCTTGTTTATACTTAGACTAGATGATGTATTTGAGCTCTATATTGTTGTGTAGGTTGCTGGAAATGATGGAGCATTTTCAGTAAGTAAAGTTTTGCAATCCAGAGGACTGAAAGATTTAGAATTCATATTAGATGAAGGATTGACAGTCACCAATGGTTTCATGCCAGGGATCAAAAAGCCTGTAGCCCTGTAAGTAGTAAGGTCATGATAAAAATAATTCTAAATTCCATCCAACTTTTTTGAAAAACTGAGGATGGGTCGGCAAATTTTATTGTGTATCATTAATGGTATAAAAAATGATGCAAATTCTGAATACAAATTACAATGTCCAAAATACAGAAAAAAAATTAATTTAGGGGCTAAAACAATTGGGATAGGAGAGGATAATAATCCAGGATTTATGAATGTACAAAGACCTAATTGTCATACACCAGGCCTCAGTGTTTTTTTGGCATCAGCAAAACATTTAATCTCGCTTCTTGAATGGAGCCTCATCTGCTAGGATGCTCATATTTTGTTATTGACTTGCATATGATAAGAGCTTTTTCGAGGTACAACACTTGTAGCATTTTATCTTGACCTTGCTCTGAGGACAATTTTTAAAATCTAAAAGGTAATCACTAAGTGCTAAGAGAGTGCAATTATTTAAAAACTTTGACATTTCTTAAGCTTCTAGAACCTGGTTAGTAAGTGCTAGGGTGTTGATTTTTGGTATGTGACTTGCATATGATGAGAGATTTCTAGGGGTGCCATATTTGTAGAAATTTTGTCCTTGCACATAGGGCAATTTTTGTAAAACTTTCTGGAGTAAACATATTTGTAGACATTTTGACCTATACCTTGCCCAGGGGGCAATTTTTGCTAATTCCTTTAATCTTGCTTCTAGAAGGTTGTCATTGAGTGCTAGGCTGTTCATATTTGATATGTGACTAGGATATGATGAGATCTTCATGTCGGTACCATATTTGTAGACATTTTGAATTTGGCATTGCCCTTAGAGCAATTTTTGAAAAATCTTAAACCTTTGCCTATAGATGGTAGGGTATTCATATTTTGGAAGTGACTTCCTTTTATCACTTTTTGAAATGTATTAAATGTTGCAATTTCAAAAATTTACAAATTAGAAATACATTTTGCATTAACTCTACTCTTAAATCTCAGGTCAGCTATGTTGTTTCCTTACACCTCTTGTTATTATGCCTGAAGCAGCTAGCCTAAACTTTTGCTTTTCACTTTCGTGGCGGGGTATAAAGATTTACCTTTGTCCCTCCGTATGTACGTCCCGCTTTTAATTTTTGCATTTAGGTCCATAGTTTAGTAACCTGAAGTGATATCTTTATGATATTTACTCACAATATTCACCTCTATGAGTACTACCCAATGCACAAACAATAAGAAGTCCAGGACCTACATTTCATGGTTAAGTGACTTCGGTCAAATTTTGCGGTTAGGTCCATTTCTCATCAACTGTACATGATACCATTATGAAATTGCATCATAACTTTCACATCAATGAGTAGTAACCAAAGCACTAACAATTAAGTTTCCATGACCTACATTTCACACTTGGGTGACTTCGGTTAAATATTGCATTTAGGTCCATTCCTCATCAACTATACATGATGCCATTATGATATTGCATCATAACATTCACCTTGATGCATACTACCCAAGGCACTTACAATTGGGTGTGCATGACCTACATTTCACACTTGAGCGGCTTTTTTTTAGCTCGCTCGGACGAATGTCTGGAGAGCTATTGTCATACCCCCTGTGTCGGCGTCGTCACCAAATACTTTAGCCTTGCTTGTGGATTAAGAGATAGGATGTTGATATTTAGTATGTGGCTTCCTTGTGAAGAGAGCTTTCTTGTGGTACCATATTTGTAGACATTTTGACCGTGACCTTGCCCCTAGGGCAATTTTGAAAAAACTTTAACCTTGCCTCTAGAAGGCAGGCTTTTAGTGGTAGGGTGTTCATATTTGGTATGTGACTTACTTATGATGAGAGCTTTCAAATGGTGCCATATTTGTAGACATTTTGACCTTTACCTCCCCCTGAGGGCAATTTTTGAAAAACTTTAACCTTGCCTCTAGACGGCAGGCTTTTAGTGGAAGGGTGTTTATATTTGGTATGTAACTTCCTTATGATAAGAGCTTTCTTCTGGTACCATACTTGTAGACATTTTGACCTTGACCTTGCCCTGGGGCAATTTTTAAAAAACTTTAACCTTGCCTATAAATAGTAGGCTTTAAGGGGTAGGGTGTTTATATTTGGTATGTATCTTCCATATGATGAGTGCTTTATAGTGGTACCATATTTGTAGACATATTGACCTTGACCTTGCCCTGAGGGCAATTTTTAAAAAACTTTAACTTTGCCTCTAGAAGGTAGGCTTTTAGATGTATGGTGTTCATATTTGGTATGTTACTTCCTTATGATGAGAGCTTTCTTCTGGTACCATACTTGTAGACATTTTGACCTCGACCTTGCCCTGAGGGCAATTTTTAAAAAACTTTAACTTTGCCTCTAGAAGGTAGGCCTTTAGTGGTAGGGTGTTTATATTTTGTTTGTAACTTCCTTATGGTGAGAGCTTTCTTGTGGTACCATATTTGTAGACATTTTGACCTTGACCTAGCCCTTAGGGCAATTTTTTAAAAACTTTAACTTTGCTTCTAGAATTAAGTTGTTTAGTGCCTATGGTGTTCATATTTGGTATATGATGTTCTTTTGAAGAAAACTTTCTATTACTTTTGAATTTATTGTGCATTGAGGTTACTGGAATCCCCCGTGAGCTATGTTGTCTTCTGACAACTCTTGTTTATGATATTGCATCATAACATTCATCTTAATGAGTACTACTCAAAGCACTAACAATTAGGTGTCCATGACCTACATTTCACACTTGAGTGGCTTTTGGTAAATTTTGTGTTTAGGTACATTTCTCAGCAACTATACTAATTGCCTCATAATAGTCACCTATATGAGTACTACCCAAACCACCAACAATTAAGTGTTCATGACCTACATTTCATAGTTGAGTGACTTTGGTTAAATATTGCATTAAGGTCCATTTCTCAACAACTATGCATGATATCTGTATGATATTTCATCATAGCATTCACCTTTATGAGTACTACCNCATTGCCCGTAGAGCAATTTTTGAAAAATCTTAAACCTTTGCCTCTAGAAGGTAGACTTTTAGTGGTAGGGTATTCATATACCTGAAAATACGCATGCTCAGGAAAGTTAAACATGAAAAATTTCGATCCAACATAATTTTGAAAATGAGCTTTTAAAAGACACTTTTTGTGGAATTTTTGTTCGAGATTTGTTTCTACTATGATTAATGCATCCATATTCTGTATATTTAGTACATTGGACTATTTCTATCAGACTTTAGGAAGAATCTATATTCCTTTATCTGGATGTGTTTAGGTACATTTCTCAGCAATTATACATATTGCCTCATAAAATGTAATAGTCACCTATATGAGTACTACCCAAAGCACCAACAATTAAGTGTTCATGACCTACATTTCATAGTTGAGTGACTTTGGTTAAATTTTGCATTAAGGTCCATTTCTCAACAACTATGCATGATATTTGTATGATATTTCATCATAGCATTCACCTTTATGAGTACTACCCGAAGCATCAACAATGTCCATGACCTACATTTCATGGTTGAGTGACTTTGGTAAAATTTTGCATTTAGATCCATTTTTCATCAACTATACTTGATATTTTTATGATATGACATTATAATATTCATCTTAATGAGTACCACTTTAAGCACCAACAATTAAGTGTCCATGACCTACATTTCACACTTGAGTGACTTTGGTTAAGTTTTGTGTTTAAGTCCATTGCTCAGCAATTACACCTGATGTCTTCATAATATTGCCTCATAGCATTCACAGTCACTCTTATGAGTATTCCCCTAAGCCCCAACAATTAGGTCTCCATGTACATGTGTTTCATTTTATGATCTACATTGCATGCTTCAGTGACTATCATTTATCCTGTTTTACCAACTATGCATAATATCCTTATAATGTTTCAGTATTATAATCACTTTTATAAGCACTTGACAGTTCTCCATTAATAAGGTTTCATGAGGGACTTGGGTTAAATTGCTTTAAAGTTCATTTATCTACTAATAATGCCTAGGTCTCATTAACCAGTTCCGGGTCAACTGTCCCTCAGTCATAAAGTTCCTAAAAATCTAAAATTTGAAAAGAGGATGTTTGAAGTGTTAAAATGTTTATAACTTAGGTTCACACAGGTTTTTCATGCTGCAGATCTATTTTCCCTCCATATTTTTGTCTCATTAATGACATTTATCTCCTTCCCTGTAGGCTTTTTAGGTAAATATCAGGCATATTTCTATTTCTGTACACCAATGAAGCCTACATTATACCATTTTGAGAGATATTTATTACCCATTTTGTAAAGTTTATTGCAAAACTTCCTTTTCATACACAATACCTGTGCGCTTCATATGTGATGTCAAACTTCTCTAAATTTGCTCGCGACATACTGTATTTGGATATGCCAGGAAATCTTAACCGGTTATTGAACCAGTACATATTGGGTATCATTTTACTCCCACAAGTGTGCACTTTCAATTGAAAGAGCAAAAACCCTCATTTTTAATACAAGTTGAAATCTTCAGGTCTCATTAACCAGTTCTGGGTCAACTGGTCCTTCAGTCATAAAGTTCCTAAAAATCTAAAATTTGAAAAGAGGATGTTTGAAGTGTTAAAATGTTTATCCTTTCAGTTAGAATATCTTGAGAATACTTTTTTGAAAGCAGATTATGTATATTTATTGAGACAACTGTCATATTTGAAGCTGGTGTATGAATATTGTTTTACTGGGTGCTTAATAAGGCCCTGACAAGGATTGGAAAGCACATGTTTTTTCAAATGTAAATATTATTGTTTATTTCATATTTTTATTCGGTGCCATTTTGCGAAAAATCTAAACGGTTCACCCCATATTTTTATGGCAGATTTGGATTCCTTAGTTAAAATGCTTCGAAATGATATACAACTTAAAAGTCAAGCTAAACCTATATGTTGAGGGCAAACAGTGGAAAATGGCTGATTAAGCCTTGAAGTAAATGGCAACGTCGTAACTGGTATATGAGACCCTATTGCGGGGCATCATTGTCTTATAGACGCATTCTATAGTTAATAGAAAGTTTTCAGGTTTGTTTGATTTTCACTGTTTCCAGATGACTGTTTAGACTGAAAGGGAAATAGAATATGCTTTACTGAGTTCAAAAATAATCATTTCCACATGCAAGACTGAATGGCCAAATTATTGCATCCTTTCACCTAGAAGACTATATATATATATATATATATAAAACGGTCTATCGTAGGAACCCAACGGGGTTAGAATTAGAGAAATGAATATCGAGATTGCCTTCCCACCGAGGGATTTGGCTGTTCTTCGAATGCACAGATATTACAGACAGATTACACTGCCCACACCATCTCTGTGGGAGACCAAAGGGATGTAAAATAGAGTGAGCTGCAAATTTATTTTGACACGTAATATGAGAGTTAAGTATATTAATTAACCGAAATTTGAACATGGATTTGGTGGTGTAGTGGTGTATTCGCAAATCCGGGGAGATGAACAAGTTTCCACGTTGACTGATCAGCTCAGAGCAGAGGCAACATTTTTTGCTGAACCAATCAAGGTTTTGGCATACAGTACTCATGTATGCATAATATATATAGTTTCATTTGCAATAACAGTTTGTGAAATTGAGATATTACTGTTAAAATTGTATAGCCATTAATGACTTCTAGTGTAGATTACCTGTTTTGGAATTTCTTTTCAGAATTGGTACAGGAGAAAAGGGCTTTTTGACCTTGAAATTGTATGTCAAAGGTGAAGCAGGTCATTCCTCTATGCCACTAAAGGAGACAGCTATAGGAGTTCTTGCCAGAGCTGTAACTAGGTATGTATATAAAAGTGCTCCTTCTGTCCCTTTTATTGGCATCTTGTCTTCTTCATGCATATAGGCCAGCAGAAGTGTGGTATGTACAATGTACATGTAAAGTTCAACTAGTTTGAAGAGGATGCAACTCCATACACTATTACTTAAAATATACCCATGAAGAAGTATCTTTTGTTTATTTATGATTCAATTATGATCTATTTTAAAATTATGCTTAAAGGATAACCTTATTTTATTTTTAAAAAAAATAAGAATTTCTTTAAAATTGTTTTACATCACAGGGTACAAGATAACCCACTGCCAAGTATGCTTGGTTATGGACCAGAGAAGGAAATGCTAGAACATTTAGCCAATGAGGTATGTACAAATGATATCCAATTAATTAAAGTAGTATGTTTACCTGTACAATTATTGTAGATAATCACCTCTGTCTTTTTAGTTTGTGCCCAATTTGTAAACCACAAAAAAGGTGCACTTGACTTTACAGTGTATGCTATAAGGGATGTCAGTTACATGCCTTAGGTCTATGGTTCTCACCAGATACTCTGGCTTCCTAAACCCCTATTACTGACCTCCATGATACAGCTGAAATACTGCTGAGAGTGGTGTTACACCCAATATAAACAAATATACCAATTAAAGGATGAAATAATTTCACAACCTGAAAACAAAGTTTGGAAACCTGCTAAAACAAAGTACTCATCTGAATTTCATTGAACATGCAATGTATTTTACTAGAGTAGGATATCCTACTTTGTACATATCACATTTTCTTTACAAAAAACTTCAAGACATTATCCTGCTTGTTTGTACCTTGTTATAAGTCTATAAGGCTTGTTATGTTATGAAGAGAATTCATGATAAAATTGCAAATCAAAAAAGTTTCCTGCCAAAACATGACATCTGAAGGGGGGGTCTCTGAAGATTGTGACATTCAAATTTTTGTTTGTTTTCATAAAAATCCAACTTTTTGTGCCCTTAAGTTTTTAAAATGAAGGAAAGTTATATACCCTATAAGGAATTATGTACATTAAACATGTGTTGTTAAACTTTATACCCTTATATTTAAATTTATTTGTGTATTTTAATTCACCAGAGAAAAATAAAAAGAAACACAAAGAGGAGAAAAAAAAGTTTTTCAAAGATTTTTAAAAAAGTTTCATGTAAAAGAATATTACAGTTTCCATTGGTATACATTATCATTTCAAACATAACATAATTTTATACATAAAATGAAAATGCAGTATATGGAATTATTTTACTGCTACATGATATCCAGACAGATTAAATAATTATTATTCAGTATTTTACTGACAGTATTAAAGATTCTGGACACCAGTATTAAAGGTTATATTTTGGAATTTAGATGATTTTACCATTGAGAGTAGTTATGGCCAATCTGTGGTTGTTTGGACCTCTTGTTTCTTGGTAAGTTCTGTAACAATGTTATTTAGCATACTTTTGGTTATATTTTCAAATTCAGATGATTTTATCATTGAGAGTAATACCCAATTTATGGTTGTTTGGGCCACTTTTGTCTTGGAAAGTTCTGTTCCAGTTTCAAGTATAATGCCTATACTTCAGTAAAAAGATATTTACTTGGTGCTTTGAGATGTAAACCTCGGATATTTTGTATTGATGTGTTCAGTTGATTTGGTTTATGCTATCAACCAGAAGTAACCAATATGCACCTTCAATTTCTGAGGTTTTGTGTCAAATTTTTTTAATGAGTATTGTAGTTGTTTTGGTGCTCTCATGTCCTCTTCTTCATGTTTAAGCTGTTTAACCTTTAGTTCTTATTTTCCTTTTGAACATATATAAATAGAATAATGAAAGTTTTGTTTCTGATATGAAAAAATATTGGCGACAATAATAGACAAGCCCACTTATTGGGGTATATATTTGAAGTATTATTCTTCTTATCCATAATTAACTTCATCATTTGAAAGAACAAATTTTTCAAACATGAAAATCAATTTTCAAGAAATCAGGATATTGACTCATTTGTATGATCCTAATGGTTTTTGTCTCGCCTGCGACAAAAGTTGGGAAGGCGAGACATAGCGATCATAGATTCTGTCATCCCCGTCATCGTCAAGAACATTTGGTTAAACTTTTTATGCCCCCCACCGTTAGGCGCCGGGCGCATTAAGTTTTACCCTTGTCCGTACATCTGTTTGTACATCCGTCTGTATGTACATCCAAAATTTTCATCAAGGATTTCTTAGCTTGTGTATGCAGGAATGATTTGATATTTGGTCTGAAGCATTGATATGATGAGTTGTACAGTATCTCCCCTTTTCAAGTCTGTCACTCATCTACTTCCTGTTTGCCAAAATATCTATACGGCAGGGGCATCTGTGTCCCATTAACACGTTTTCTTTTATTTGGAACTAAAATAACTTTCTCAAATCATGTTCAATATCAATGAAATTTTGACACAATATTCAGTGCAACTTCATTATTGAATCCCAAGTTTTTTTATAAATTTTGCCATTAGTTGGACTTTGTTTTTTTCGATCAAATTTTTTGGTTTGTACCATATCTCAACACCTACATGACATAGACACATGATGATTGATAAGTGGTTACATCTTTAGTAGTAACCAACATCCATGGCAAAATTATGTCACCTTGACCTATATTTTCCGCATGAATGATTTTGGTTAAATTTTCACTCTAGGTCCATTTATCAAACAAAATTGGGATAAAGGAGTTTAATTTTGATGTTGAATTGTTCCATATAGTCAAAAGATGGGCAATAAGCTATAAGAATTTTTTTACTTTTCCAACTTTGGTAAATTTCCTGAAAATGTCAAGGACTACTGTTTTTGAAATTTTTGCCATTTTTTCATTAGAGACATAATTCTGATAACTAAGAACCAAAAAGGTGGGTCCAACTTTGGTAAATTTCCTGAAACTCTTAAAGACCAGCAATTTTTAGCTCACCTGGCTATGCCAGGGTGAGCTTTTGCCATCACTTGCCGTCCGTCGTCCATCCATCCGGCATAAACTTTTCATTCAAAGATCTTCTCCTCTGAAACTATCAGTGCAATTATAACCAAACTTGGTCACAATAGTCCTTGGGTGGTCCCCTTTAAAAAAGGTATCCGGCAGGTCCGTACCTCATCCAAGACCCTATGGGTAAACACATTCAAAGATCTTCTTCTCAGAAACTACCAGCCCAATTATAACCAAACTTAGTCACAATGGTCCTTAGATGGTCCCTTCCAAAAAAAGTATCTGGCAGGTCTGTACCTAATCCAAGATGGCCGCCAGCGGGGAGCATACTTTTAATATTGGGCCCTATGGAAAAGACATTCAAAGATCTTCTTCTCAGAAACTACTAGTCCAATTATAACCAAACTCACAATGGTTCTTAGATGGTCCCTTCCAAAAAAGATATGCGGCATGTCTGTACCTCATCCAAGATGGCTGCCAGCGGGGAACATAGTTTTAACATTGGACCCTATGGAAAAGACATTCAAAGATCTTCTACTCAGAAACTAACAGTCCAATTATAACCAAACTTAGTCACTCTGGTCCTTAGATGGTCCTTTCCAAAAAAGGTATCCGGCAGGTCTGTACCTAATCCAAGATGGCCCCCAGGGGGGAACTTAGTTTTAACATTGTACCCTATGGGAAAGACATTCAAAGATCTTCTTCTCAGAAACTACCAGTCCAATTATAACCAAACTTACTCACAATGGTCCTTAGATGGTCCCTTCCAAAAAAGGTATCCGGCAAGTTGTACCTCATCCAAGATGGCGGCCAGCGGGAAACATAGTTTTAACATTGGACCCTATGGAAAATACATTCAAAGATCTTCTTCTCAGAAACTACTAGTCCAATTAAAACTAAACTAAGCCACAATGGTCCTTAGATGGTCCCTTCCATAAAAGGTATCTGGCAGGTCTGTACCTCATCCAAGATGGTTGCCAGTGGGGAACATAGTATTAACATTGGACCCTATGGAAAATACATTCAAAGATCTTCTTCTCAGAAACTACTACTCCAATTAAAACTAATAAACTAAGCCACAATGGTCCTAAGATGGTCCCTTCCAAAAAAGGTATCTGGCAGGTCTGTACCTCATCCATGATTGCCACCAGCGGGAACATAGTTTTAACATTGGACCCTATGGAATATACTTTCAAAGATCTTCTCAGAAACTATTAGTCCAATTAGAACCAAACTAAGCCACAATGGTCCTTAGGTGGTCCCATCAAAAAATGTATCTGGTAGGTCAATAACTCATCCAAGATGGCCACCATCTGGAACATAGTTTTTACATTGGCCCTATTGATTTTAAGGGGAACCTCTGCCCAAATTTTTGAATTTTTTTTTGAAATGTGGTCTGAATGTTTTAATTTCAGCAATATGTATATTACTTTGATTATAAGAGGAACCCCTGCCCAATTTTTTTATGCCCCCGCGACGAAATGTCGGGGGGGCATATTGTTTTACCTTTGTCCGTCCGTTTGTTTGTTCATTCGTCCGTCCGTCCGTACGAATGAAAAACACAACTATTCATGTTTTTTTAGAAAGTTTGCAAACAAATTCCAACTACTTCAAAGGAATCTAACTTACAATAAGTAGATGTGCACACACATATCTTTTGGAATATTCAAAATGGCCGCCGTTGCCATGGAAACTGAAAAAAAGGCAGGAAAATTCAAAGTGCTTCAAATTTGATGAAACTTTACAAGAAGGATGCCTAGCACCCATAGAAATGATTTTGGGTCTCAGAATTTTCAAAATGGCTGCCGTTGCAAAGGCGGGAAAATTCAAAGTGCATCAAAATGGATGAAACTTCACAGGAAGATTACCTAGCACCCATAGAATTGATTTTAGGGCTCAGAACTTCCCTTTTATGTATTTTGGAAAAAGGAGAGGCATATCATTGTGTCTATACTTGTACTCAGTGTCAACACATGCTTAAATTTGCACTTTCCCTATTGATTCAGGGTTCAATGAGCGGGGGCATGATTGGTTGCCATTCGGCAACAGCTCTAGTTTTGAATGGTGTTCTGTTATGGGTTGTAATGGATGGTGGATCTTTCAGTTGCCATGGAAACCAAACAAGAATACTGTTATTTTAGAAAAAAAAAGTATTCTGCTAAATTTTATGTTTTGTTTTTCCTATTGGAAACGCCTTTTATCTATGTCAGCCATTGTCCAGGTGAGCGATACAGGCTCTTGAGAGCCTCTTGTTAGGAATTCTTGTTAGCAACCATGCTTTTTGGATGCATTTTAGTCAAAAACAAATATTTTCAATGGTAAGATTTCAAAAATTTGTATTCCAATTTTGGTAAATTTCCTGAAAACTCTCAAAGACAAAGAATATCTGGGAATTTTTGTTATAAACCATGCTTTTTGGCTAAGTTTTAGTCAAAACAAATATTTTCAAAGGTTAGATTTCAGAAGTCATTGATGCTAATTTTGGTAAATTTCCTGAAAATCCTAAAAGCAAGCAATTTTTGGGAATTCTTATTAGCAATCTTAGTTTTTGAATTTATTTTGGTCAAAGCAAATATTTTCAATAGTTATATTTCTACATTTTTTTTATTTCAATTTTGGCAAATTTCCTGATGCTCTCAAATACCAGTTATTTCTTGGAGTTATACTTAGAAACCACATCTTAATAAAGGCAGAATTATAATGACAGTGGAGTGAACAGGCGAGACACAACTTCCCGCAGAACCTTTAAGAATTATTTAAATGTATATTTCTTTGTTTACATTGATGCCCTGATTGAAGAAGTAGGTGTAGCCTAAGACACTTTTTGCCAATATTTTTTCGTATTCGGACAGTAGCAAATACTGAAAATATTTGCATCACAAGATCAAAGGAAACTCATACAAATTACCGATAAAATAAGATAATAGTGTATTTATCTTCCTGGCTCAGTTTTGATATTGTATATATATTACAGGATACTGTCACAGAAACCACCTACAAATGCAGTAATTAGAACCGTAACTTCAGTTACCATGTTTAATGGAGGAGTCAAGGTAAGTCACCAATGCAGAAATAAGTTTCTTCTGTAAATGGCTGTTTCCCGTGTAAGATAGCCCATAGAAGACAGGGTCGCGTGAAGCTGTCTTACACAGGTAAACGTCCAGTCCAACATTCCGGTATGTTTGACTTTATAATTGTTACCATAATAAACTCTGTGAATTATTTGACGTCACAGTAGGGAACTCAACGAGGAAAGGCAAGTTTTACTTTCCTTCAGTTTGTTCGTTATATTTTACGGAAGAAATAGATTCTTGCACTTGACTAAAATTGAAGATTGGGAAATGTGAGAAATTCGTTACACTCAGGAAAAGACGGAATTTCTCACACTCGCTGAAGATATCCCTTATCTTTAATATGGTCTCGTATAAGATCTTATTATTCTTCTCATAGAAGACAGGGTCACGTGAAGCAGTCTTACACGGGTAACCATCCAATTCACAATTGGATTTGTTGAACATCATATTTGTTACCATAATTAAATCTCTGTGAATTGTTTGACGTCACAGTTAAAAACTCCACACTGAATGGTGAGAGCATAGCTCGAGCCCCAATAGTAAATTTACTGACAGTGTATATACCATATTAGGTTACTAGCATACTGTGTAATGTTTTTATCCTACCAGTAGTCCATTAAACATATAAAAATATGTGAAAAACTGCAACAAAAGTATTGATGTTTACTTGGTGATGTCGTGTAAAGGCTGCCACTGACTGCATATTTTTCATAGTCATCCCATATGGAATACATATGTCAGCATGTGACTTCAATTGACCAATCAGCGTTTCAGGAATTTACTACTGGTCGAGTACCAGTTATCGCTGTGTACCAGTTATCGCCAATTTTCACATCCCTCGAGCTAGCGCGTCACTTTTGTTACATGGTTATGTATAGAAGTGCCAACAATATCCTAAAAATACATTCCTTAAAGAAATTTTTTTAATCTTTATAAACACTGAAATCTGAGATAAAATCCCTTGGGACCCCCTTTGAAATATATATAT
>MJUU01023073.1:28441-87131 GCA_002080025.1 Modiolus philippinarum
GTTGGATAAAAAGGGGGATAACTCCAATGAAATATAAGAATAGAACTAAATATTATGGAGGTATAGAAAAAAATGCAAAAGAAAGGTTAGGGTTAGTCGTGAACAAAGACAACAAAATCAGAAAACGAATGTATAAGAATTGAGAGAACACAACATAATGCTCACAAAAGTAAGACGATTAGGGTAAGAATTACGGTTGGTTAGGGTTTAGGGTTTTGATTAAGGTTAAGCACCGGTATCTATCTCATTTGCATATATAGTTCAGAATAAAGGCGAGCCCTAAAATCTTGATGAAAGAGACACATGTGGCGAGACCAAATTACACCAAGGAAACCATCTTTGATAGGACAATACATAGCCCAAAATAAGGCGAGGCCAAAGGTGAATCACTAAGAGTACTTCAACACCTCGACTGCACTTTCAAAGCACCTCGACAAATACGAACCCGTGATATATAGTTTTAATTAACAGACCTCGACGAATAGGAACCTTTAATATATAGTATTATTTCAAAAGCACCTCGTCCAATACGAACCCATGATATATAATATTAATTTAATAGCACCTCGACGAATACGAACCTATAATATATAGTATTATTTCAAAAGCACTTCGACAAATACGAACCCATGATATATAATAGGAATTACAAAGCACCTCGACATATACGAACCCATGATATATAGTACTAATTTAATAGCACCTCGACAAATTCGAACCAAATAAAATGATTTGTTAGTTTATCAGTATTTCCACAAATACGAACCCCTGATATATAGTGTTAGTACGTTAGCACCTCGACATATACGAACCTACAATATAAAGTACTAATTTAATAGCACCTCGACATATACGAACCCATGATGTATAGTATTAATACATTAGCACCTCGACAACTCGAACCCAATGTAATGATTTTTTAGTTTATCAGTATTTCCACAAATACGAACCCATGATATATAGTGTTAGTACGTTAGCACCTCGACGAATATGAACCATTGATATATAGTATTACAGTAGCACCTCGACAAATCCGAAGCCATCGAATATACTATAAGAACAGTAGCACCTCGATAAATCAGAAGCCATCGAATATACTATAAGAACAATAGCACCTCGACAAATCCGAATCCATAGTGCATAAGCACTTGAATAGGCGACACCAAAGCTAAAGGCGAGACACATGTGACGAGACCAAAAGGTCAACACTAATAGAACATCAGCACCTCGACTGCACCTCGACAGCACCTCGACAAATACAAAGGCATTCATATAGTATTTCTACAGTAGCACCTCGATAGCACCTCGACGGGCACCTCGACAAATACGAACCCAACGCTACATATATACTACTATCGATCTTTCACAAGTGTAAACGGGTTAGATCGATCCAAAGTTCACATCCATAGGTAGTCTTAAAAAGATCGAAAGTTTTGGGATCGATCTTCCTTCAAGTGATAACGCCAAGATCGATCGCGATCGATCTTTATTTAGTGCAACTGAATGATAAAACTAAAATTTGCATCTAGAAGTGTGTCTATGAACATTTGTACGACTGTGGAGATTGAAAGAAGGGGAGCGTTGGCCAACAATGAAACTATTTTGGTAAGCGAACGTTTGGGTGACGAACGGGGTGCCGGAACATTAAGAGAAAACGTCTAAGAGGTACCTGAATATTTCTAAATGAGTATGTCAGGACCTAATGGCCGTCTGTCAAACATTTCTACATCTATTTATCTATATTTGCATTTTTTTTTATAACAAGAAACACATATATTTAGGTAAGATCGATATAGTTTTACGGTATAATGTAAACGCATCGTTCTCAAAAGGATCGATCGAGATCGATGTTGCACTTTTTAATGTAAATGCAAACCGATCCTTTTAAGATTGATTCAAGCAAGTGTAAACACGGTCTAAGTTCCAAACCAAAAAGTAGAGAAGTATGTATAATTTGTTTATATGAATTAAAGACTCCTTATCCAATACATTTCCTGAACCAAAAGAGACTATATGCAGATCGTTTAGTAAAGTAAGTGAGAACCGAACCGTCAATCCGAAACGAATAATCAAAGGGCAATGGCAACATCGAAAACAACAAGGAAACGGAGACACAACGTGCGTACAGCAGATAAAGAAAAACCAAGACACACACACACACACTATTCACGGACCCAATAAAAAACCATGGGTGAGATCAGGTGCTACGGTAGAGCAAGCATCTCCTGTTTCTTATAAGACACCTGCCGTGTTGAACATGTCAAATCCGGTAGAGAAAACAACAATTGAGCTTTTAAAGGGAAAGATCTGTTGTCATCTCCCATAACGGTCCACAAGATGATGATGTCGACCGTAAAACTTCTGGATGGAGGGATGACTTGAAGTTTTGGTTAACATACCCTCGTTTAAGTAGCCTATTTGTGAGCAATGTTTTCTTCTACGTATATTTCTATTAGTATGTTAGTTTTGTATGAAGTTGACCTAATTATTCCTAAATGGGTTGAGTGTCTGATATTTGGCATTGGTTGTTGTTTTAGAAGGAGATTAATTTAATTAGAACTAGTCGAGTTGTTTTCCCAGATATTTTTGTGACAAGACTTTTCTTTGATTGTAACTGGTATCCTTCTTTATTTCCATAATCTGCAGCCATATTCCCATAATTTGCATATCTTCAGTATTTTTACCGCAAATTTAAACACTACACAAAATAGATATCAATGGATTATACGGTTCGTATCGTTGTGTTACATTGTCATAGTAGCCTGACTGATCGACCACTACTGGATAAATTAAAGAACCTTAGTGAGCAAGCTCACATACCCCACGCCCCCACATATCGGACAATCCTGCATTATCTAAAAAAATCAAAAATCGAGTACTTTGCACATCTCTTACAGATGCACAATCATTCTGTAAAATATCTTCAAAACTGTAGGAGGAGTTATCCAGGCAAATGATGTACCCTATAAGAATTATCTCGCCTAAAAATTACTAAGTTTTTGTGAAAAATCAGCAAAAATCAAATTCAAGTAGTAAGCACATCTTCAATACATGCACAATCAATCTGCAAAATAATAACTTCCTACCTTAAAAACTGTAGGAAGAGTTATCCGGACAAATGATGTACCCTATAAGCATTATTTCACCAATAAAGTGACTAAGTTCCACCATGGATATTTTTGTGAAAAATCAGCAAAACTGAAAATCCAAGTAGTGTGCACATCTTTGATATATACACAATCAATCTGCAAAATAAAAGTTTCCTAACTTACTAATTGTAGGAGGAGTTATCTGGACAAATGATGTACCCTATATGCAATATAATGCACAAACAATGGCAAAGTTCAACAATGTGTAGTTTTCTAAAAAAAATACCCAAAATCAAAATCCAAGTACCATGCACATCTTTGATATGTGCACAATCAACCTGCAAAATAAAAACTTCCTATCTTAAATACTGTAGGGGGAGTTATCCGGACAAATGATGTACCCTATATGCAATATAATGCACAAAAATGGCAAAGTTCAATAATGTGTAGTTTTCTAAAAAATTACCCAAAATCAAAATCCAAGTATCATGCACATCTTTGATATGTGCACAATCAACCTGCAAAATAAAAACTTCCTATCTTAAAAACTGTAGGAGGAGTTATCCGGACAAATGGTGTACCCACTTGATGACAGACGGACGGATTGACGGACGGACGGACGGACGGACTGACGGACCAGTCAAAAACTATATACCCTTCGCAACTTCGTTGCGTGGGGTATAATAAATGATCCAACCATATACGGTAACTTGGATATAAAGTTAAATTTAAAATGAATGGGAGTCAACGGAGTTAAATGTCAGGTCATTTTGACACAGTTTCGCATGGATGGTGATCTAATATTCCAGATAAATCATTTCTACGATAATATGATCATACTGAATACCGTAACTGGGATATAAACTCAGGTCTTAACTTAATTGAAAGTCTGTTAAGCCAAAAATATCAGTGAAAGTGACCCAATTTTGTATGGATGCTGACATGCCACCATAGTTGCATTCATATATAAGGTTTAATAACTAAAAATCGATATTACGGTTAATTTGGTTCTGCATATGGCCATTTCGACGACTGATGTCTCTCGCTTCAGTGCAGATTAGAGCAAATTATTTTGAAGTCTCTAACTGAAATTAAGATGTAAAATAGAGAAGTGCTCAAGGTCCCCCGCCTTAGAGTTGTATGTTAGATGAATGGAGTTTTTTTTACCTGTTGCCAGCTTTGAGTGCAATATCCTCAAAAACTGAAAGATACAACAAAAATTTGTTGGCATTTTCATGAAAGCATTCAAGGAAAGGAATCCAACGGGGTAAATCCCATCGCATTGGATGAAAATAAAAAAAAAAATTTGGCACCCCCACCCCCCCCCAACACCTTTGACCCCAATTATCTTGAAAACGGTAAGAGATACCAGAAATCTGTTGGTATATGTATGAAAGCATTCATTGAGAGGAATCTAATGGAAAAAATCCCATCGAAATCGGATAAAAAATAAAAATTTCCCACACGGACCAAATTTTGGTGCAATAAATTCTATTTTTAGAAATTGTGACCTTGACCTTTGACCTACTGACCCCAAAATCAATAGGGTTCTTGCCCTTCCCTATTCCTTCCATCTGTATAAGTTTTGTTTCAATCGGGCAAGGGATACTCAAGTTATCATCCGGAAACGACATCCGGAATGACGGAATGACGGAAAGGCGAATTCTATAGTCCCCCGCTTTCGCGAAAGGCGGGGGACAATAAACGCTGAGTGAAAACAATAAATGACCCTGTTCTGTACAGTGACTTAGATGTAACTCTAAAGATGACTTTGATGTTATTCGATCAAGCGGAGAAAATATAGCAAAGAGATATATTTATTTATCTTGCCGGCAGGAGTAGAGATGACAGTGTGGCTTACTGTTCCATTGTCGTAATTAGTGATAGCAGTAAAGTAAGTAAGAACCAAACCGTCCGTCTGAACGAACAATCCAAGAATACTGGCAACATTCGAAAAATAAATTAAGAAAGACATAGAGCAATTTCTACAAATTTTGAAACATGTGTAGATTTTTGACATGGGAGTCTATAGGATTTTGAATTATTGATATTACAGAATACATATACAAGGCATCCATTTAAATAAGTCTTATAAACACACTTTTTGAACAAATGATATGCCGGAAAAGCATGCACTTATGGTGAAAATGTCAGACAAGGGAATTTTAGTGCCCTCAAGTTGTTTTTTTTTTGGTCTGTAATTTTACGTCCAAATGGTCACATGGCTGAAATTATTTCTGACCATAGCGAAAGTGTTTATGTAAATATTACTTTTACATTTTTGAAAAGCTGACAAAATGTTTTCAATTTTTAACCATACAACTCAAAAAATTATAACACACAGAATTCTCCTGTTGCTATATCAAGATCTTCGGTTTCAGCTCCAGACTGATTCCTTTATAATTTCACTAGGTTATAATGTACGGCGAGGTGGCCATGGAAAGTAGTTTTTTCGACAAAAAAAACTTGACTGTCCATCAAATCATCTAGGTTACGTTAGTGTATCCAGGACACTCCAATCCTTCCAGAGTGAAATGTTAGAGGTCGTTTTATGTCTTTTTATTTTAAAAATATTTAAAATTAATGGAATTAAGGCAATCAAATAAAAGTTTACCACTTTATTTTAATAATTTGCCTTATTATAGATCAGTAACGACATTTTCCAAGAAAGATGTTGAAGGCTCGCGGTTTGTTGCACATTTATGAATTTCGGTAGATGATAACTAAATACCGAATTTACTGTGAATTTATTTTCTGCATATGCGCATTTGGACAACTTATGTCTCTTCAGTGAAGATAAAATCTAAACGTTTGGAAGACCATAAAATCAAAGAAGTTCAAAAACTGATAGAGAACAAATAACCAATATGATTTAAATGTAAAGCCAAAATCAGCTAAGGACAGAGCTTTGCATGAGGGAGATACTCCTTAGTTTTCAACAAAATTTACAAAAAAATAGATATTGCATTGTCCAAATAGAATCGACTTCCGAGTCAGCAACGAAGTACTGACTACTGGGCTGGTGAATACCATCGGGGACGAATATTCCACTAGCATAGGCATCAACATGAAATATTAGATACTATCTTAACCCCTTTCTAGAATTGCCTTTTCTAAGGCTTTGAGAATGACTCTAGTGCCTTTATGAACGTTCAGTCTGAAAGATTTCCGTTGTAAAATTAAGGTGCTCTCTATCATGGCCTTGTTTCAAAGATATTTATAGAAACTGTGAGGTTAAAAAACAAATATGTAACAAATATAAATATAATTCCTAAACTTTGACTGAATTTCAAAAATAAATTTTCTTTTAATCGGAAGTTGTTTGAGACCCTTTATAATTGTCACTTGGAACCAGTAGAAGAAAATCTGAATGAACATAACCGTATTGGGGGGAGAAGAAACTAACACAAATCAATCCTTTACTATCAGGCCCTGAATGGAAAATACGGTTACCGCAATGAGGGAAGGACAGGGGCTTCGGCCTGGTCTAACACTGATCGGTTTAAAATAATGCTTGTTATTTCCAATATCATATCTGTAATAATTGTACATTTTGGTAAACTTTGATATAAATACCAACATTTCTCATTAGGCATAATTGTCTCCGTGACCGCTTTATTAATCAAGGCTTCAAAAAATTCTGTCTCATACGATCATTAAAAAGTTCTTGAATAGATTTCAGACCCATGTGGAAAAATTTGAAGCTTTGGTCCGAACTCAAGATTTTTTTTAATTGACACTTGGATGATCATTCTTTTTACTCTCTACGACCTTTCAAAAGGAATTGCTGTTGAATTTCCACCTGCCACTACTGCAATTGAAAGGGCAGTTTGGGCGCCATAAACCGGTTTACACACTATGGCTTCTGAAATGCCTGTACCAAGTCAGTATCATTGCAGTCGTTGGTTTTGTCTTTTTACCTCATATGTTTGCTTCAATTTGACTTGAAATTCAAAATTATTGCATAATTTATTGTACATGATATTCTTCAACTTTAATAAAAAAACATTTATTACAGTATTAATTAAGATATTTTGTTGTACTGATGATTCAAAAGTTACTGATACACCAGAATATTATCTTCAGTAACATTATGTTGCTGATTTCCTGAAATGTCAATATTGAACACATGACTTAAATTATTTGAGAATTTAAACGAGCCAAATGAAAGTATAGTAAACCCAATTTCATTTTGATGCATATGCAAAATTAGATGTACCTTACATGAATGTAACATGTGTAATTAAACAAAATGGAGAAGATAGGTTAATTTTCTTGTTTACTACCAATCATCCCAAGATTCACATAAATGCAACATTTGATTATTATAACCTGCATCAAATCACCGACTAGGTGTATAGTTGTGATTTCAGGTGGTACATTTGAAGAATCATATATGCACTCAAATGCCCGACATTAAAGGACCGATTTCAGTATAAAGGCTTTGACAAAACCTTACTTCAGAAAACCCTATATTAAACCAACCCAATATTGGACACTATAGTTATTTCTTACTACAGGACACAGGTTATGGAGCGGCCTAGCCGAAACATGTGATAAATTCCGGAAGTAAACTTGATAAAGCTTTATCAGCCCGCTTACTGTCCAAACACATCCTTTCAGTGATTTTCATTATAAAACACATGGTTTATCGTGAGGTGAAAAATAGCTTTTATATGATAATAGACCATATCCAAGTTCATGGTCTGCACTCCCTAATTTATACTTTTAGACTAATCCCAGGTCCAACTTGTTTGGCACCTATAGGCGAACGGCGTACGCCGTATTTTGACTCCAAAAAAAGTAAACCGGCTATCATTCAAAATGGCGACAGCAATACTGAGGGGGGGGGGTCAATACTGACTATGGCTATACTTGCATCTATTTCGGTGAAAACTGCGGTAAATGATATCAATGATATCAGTGTTTGTTTTTAAGAGATTTAAAGCCATAAATATGGCAATGTCATTGATATTTTATTGATAATCTCAGGATGCATTACTCTGCCAAGATTGGTCCTACTTGTTTCGTGCGCCTTTCGCCAGTCGTGAAATCCCTTGCAAATTTTGGATTAACAATAATATACTAAATTTCCCTTCAGCATCTTCGAAGTATAAAGATAAATTGCACATATAAACGAGATTTTTCGCTTAATGGTTGTTTTTCAATATCTGTAACCTTTATTTATACTCAAGTACACTCTGTCCGCCATCTTGAAATGACAATGCGCCACCTTCGCCTGAGTCCTGAGATAGGCGAGGGCGGCGTAAGCCGTTATTGCGCGCGCATCCAAAATTTTGTGAAACAAGTGCAACGGGTGTCCGCCGCCGGCGAAAAGCGTACGCCTTTTTCCGGAAACAAGTAGGGCACGAGTGTGGACATAAACTGGTTCCCGATTTCTTGTTGTAATGAGTACTAAGGAAAATAGAAATATTCTAACGTGAATTTTTCAAAAACGGAATTATTTCTGAGAAAATTAAAAAAAAAAAACAAAGTTGTCAACATATGAAGCAACAGGAGTAAAATATTTTGGAACATTTCATTAGAGATATGGCCAAAGGGAATAAAATATTTCTGTCAGTGACAGGCAACTGATTTCTTGGTTCTCAAGTAAAATAAATGATAGTATAAAAGAAAATATTTTTATATCAGATGATTTCTGAGATTCAATAATTAGTACAAAATCACTTAAAATCTGAATATTTGTGGTTGTCCACGTCCAAGAAAGATAAATCTTACAAAGTGATAAATAAGGGAGTGCATACCAGATCATACCATGAACCTGGATATCACCCATGATGGAACAACGCTTTCATTGTCACATACAACAAAAATTAACAAAGCTCAGCAGACATAAAGTTAGAGAGATAGTCGCCATGTTTTTATAGAATGCTACTTATAGGAACAACTTGCGTTTATTGTTCGCTCCATTTGTCAGACTGCACAGACCAAGAAATATAAAACCTTAGATCACCTTAGACCTCGGTATATCAAAAGGCAAGTATTTGAATATTCAAAAATTCTGTTCTGTCGGAAGGAAACACCTCGTGAACATCAAAAACCTATTGAAAAACATCGGCATATTATCTTTCCGCTGAGGGTTAAATGAGAATTGTTTTCTCTAGATATCATATGATTACAGTCAAAATTTTATCAGTTTAATATTCAAACTTTTGAGTAGCATTGACATTAGATGGATTAATGTATGAGATTAGAAAATAAAGCTTCAGTAGATTTTTCAGTAATAAGAATCAGATATTTCCCGTCATTTCAATAGCATAGCTATTTCTCGCGACTTTTGAACTGTTTTTTTTTTAAGTTGATATTCCTAAAACTATTTGATGGTTCGGTTATGAAAATGTGAAATTCAAATATTCACAACTTGAGATGTACTATTTGTAAATAAAGCGAAGACTTCAAACGGAAGCTGGTGATTGAAGTTGAAAACTTTGAAGAATTTAAAATATCGTAGTTACTATTCTCGGGGATATAACTTTATAGCAACGAAAACTCGAAAATCACACTTTCATTGTGTTAATATAAATGGACTGTTTTCAGTAGATTTTAAAATACAAGCGATTTACTTTGGATAATGTCTCTTCAACGTCGCTTACAGAAGAAACATGTATCACATCAAATTACAGACTAAACTGTCTTGTCATTTTCCCCCATATCTTCATTAATCCGAAAATCGCAGAGTCCAGAAGTTCGAGAGGCTAATGACGAAAGTCGTTGTATTCTTTGGTAAACACTAAACATCATTCTAAACGTAAATTTTGCGGCTTATGTATCGGATTTTTTTTCTGAATAAATTCAGAAGTATTGTGTTAAAGGTAAAAATATATTGACCGGATGCTTTTAGATCAAGGTATGCTTTTTGCGTATGTATCGATGAACTTTTTTGTTGACAAACACATTAAAGTTATTTGCAATATTGTGGTTATTAGCAACCATAGATTTCAAACAAAATCGAATATTCGCAATAGGTAATGCGCCACTGCCGGCGTATTCAGCCTTTGAAAAAAAGGGGATCCAGAAAAAGGAGGGTTACAGTTGATTTATTTACTTTTTTTGTCAAATTTTACCTAAATTCTGCACGAAATTAAAAAAAAATCAAGAAAAAGTGGTGTTCCACACCCCGAAACCTCCCTTTGGATCTGTCAATGTGCGCTTTAATTGTTTATGTGTGTATTTGTTTGTTCTTTTACAGTGTTCTGTGTTTAATAAAACTATAACCGACTAAATTTTAATTGACGAGAAACATTTTACCGGGTGGATAATAAATTTAAATGGTGTGACATAAATGTTTTATATTTATTGCAGTAAAAGCATTTCTCGACAATAAACAACTAACTTGGAACTGTTAATTTGAATGTCATTTTCAGCTCACCTGGCCTAAAAGGCCAAGTGAGCTTTTGCCATCACTTTGCGTCAGTCGTCCGTCCGTCGTCTGTCGTCCGTCGTCCGTCCGTCCGTCCGTCAACAATTTCAAAAATCTTCTCCTCTGAAACTGCTGGGCAAATTGTAACCAAACTTGGCCTGAATCATCACCAGGGTATGCAGTTTTAAAATTGTGTTCGATTAGTCCGAGGATCAAACAACATGGCTGCTGTTACTAAAAATAGAACATAGGGGTAAATTGCTGTATTTTGCAAATAACTCAAAAATCGTTACAGATATAAAAAAATCTGACGGAGTAAAAATGATCAGCATGGCAAGATTTACCCCGCCCTGCAATTTTGAAGAAAAGATGAAAACCTGTCTTTGAGTTATTGCCCCTTTTCCGTAAAATTTTCAAAAATTTAATTTATTTTGTTTTTTATTTGAAAAACTATTACAGATAGAGGTCAACTTTAAATTGCAAAAAATGTTCGGCATATCAAGATCTACCCAGCCTGAAATTTTGAAGAAAATCCAAAGCCCCTTGTAGGAGTTATTGCCCTTTTTTCACCGAATTTTTTTAATTTTTGTATTTTTTGTCTTTTATTTCCAAAACTATAGAAGATGAAGGTTAAGTGTAAAGTGATGAAATGTTTGCCATGCCGTGGCGAATTCAAAACTGGTGTTGAAAATAGTTTGTTGACCTCCCTTTTCAAAATGGCCGCCAAAAAAGGCGGGAAAATTCAACATTGTCCGATTTCAATGAAATTTGGTTTCCAAATAGGTATTGATGTGGCAACTTCAGAACTGATGTTAAAAATTGTTCGTTGACTGCCATTTTGAAAAAAGCCGCCAAAAAGGCGGGAAAATTCAACATTGTCTGATTTTAATGAAATTTTGTTTCCAAATAGATATTGATGTTGCGACTTCAAAACCGGTTTTGAAAATTGTTCATTGACTGCCATTTTCAAAATGGCCGCAAAAAAGGCGGGAAAATTCAACATTGTGTGATTTCAATGAAATTTGGTTTCCAAATAGGTATTGATGTGGCAACTTCAAAACTGATGTTAAAAATTGTTCGTTGCCTGCCATTTTCAAAATGGCCACCAAATAAGGCGGGAAAATTCAACATTGTCCGACTTCAATACAATTTGGTTTCCAAAGAGATATTGATGTTGCAACTTTATGGTGTTAAAGATTGTCGTTGACCGCCATTTACAAACTGGTGTCAAAAGTGGTCATTAGCAAAAATGTTTTTTTTTTTGTCAAAAAAGCCCAACAAAGACATAGTAAAACATGGTCAGACTTTAAATACAGTTCAAGATATTGGTTGTGTTTGAGCTACCAAAGTTGGAGAGACTGAAGTTCAACTGTATAACTTACAGTGTTAGCTTGATTGTGGCAAATGAAAACCAGGTGAGCGATACAGGCTCATGGGAGCCTCTGGTTTCTGTAAAAATAACATCTATTTTGTTCTTTGCATGCGTTAATACAACCGAATTGGTTTGTCATCGGAAAAAATAGAACTTGTGTCAATAACGTAGAAACGCATTGCAGTTCCAAGTCGGTGAATTTATTATCACAATTTATAGTACCAGTTATAGGATTCCTGCCAAGATACTGTTGCGCAACTCTCTTTATTTGTATCGACGTCGGCATACGTGGACCTTGGCGTTATGAAAAAACTAGCATTTTTCTGCACAAATTCGTATCGTTGGAAGCATTTATAGAAAAATCAAGCACGGTGACCTACCAAAATTTTTTTATTTTTTAAAAGCGCAGAGCTTCTGCAGTATTGTGTTAGTTTTTTGAAAAGCTGTAGGACAAATAACTATTTCTAAAACAATATTTTCCTGGTTTTGTAGTCGTCAGAAACCCACTTACATTATATATATTCAGTGTAAATTGAGGTCAAACTGGACGATTTTCAAACCCCTGGGAAGCGAAAACGAGCACGGGTATCCCATTTTTTCTTTTTATATTTCAATGTACCTCAAGCTTAGCTATCATCATGCAAAAATCAGAATTTTGCAGGAAATGGCCAATTACTTCGACTTGACCTGAAAACACCGATGTAGCCCAAATGAAGTCAATATGACGAAGACAAAACAAATAAAGAAAAACAAGAACAACATAAAACTATAGCATTAGCAGTGTAAACTCGAAGATGTCGGAGGTATCGCCAAGAGGTCCGGAAGGGTAAGCATGATCTGCAGCACATTAAAAATGAAGAAATCGGCCTTGTCATATTTTGTGCTTGTCAGTTCAGTAATAAACTCTGGATCTAACCAAAACTAAAAGTTCCTAACATTGTAATGATCTGTCAAATCATGGTGACGATAGAAAAACTTCTGTAGTGACAATTGCAACAGTGGATGAACATAAACTAATATTTTGAAACAGTAATGTCGCCTTTTTGTCTATTGACAAAATCGATGTACAAATAACAAAATACCGAAGTTACTGTGAATTTACTTTCTGTATATGCGTATTTCTACAACTTATGTCTCTTCAGTGCAGATCATACCAAAACATTTGGAAATCATGGGCCTTGAACCGAAATATGTGGAAAAGCTGAAAGAGAACGAATTACCAACATGATCTAAATAGGGAAGCCAAAATCAGCTAAGGGCAGAGCTATGCAAGAAGAGATTCTCCTTAAGTTTTAACAAAAGTTTCGTAAATTCATAAATTGCAAGTTTTCAAATAAAATTGTTTTTCGGCCCAGCATCGAAGTACTGGCTACTGGGTTGGTACAGTCAACCAGCAGTGGCATCGGCCCAGTGGTAATAAATAACAAAATACCGAAGTTACTGTTAATTTACTCTCTGCATATGCGCATTTCGACAACTTATGTCTCTTCAGTACAGATCAAATTGAAACATTTGGGTATCCATGAAGCGAAATTTGTGTAAAAGCTGAAAGAAAACGAATTACCAACAGGATCTAAATAAGAAAGCCAAAATTAGCCAAGGACAGAGCTATGCAAGAGGGGGATACTAATTAGGTTTAAAAATCAAGAACAGCGAATGGTTTGTGCAATGTAGACTCCAGATTCTGGGGGAGTAGGAATATAACTTCTCAAATACGAAAAGTTAACTATTTGAAATTCGAAGTCATCAAGCTCGTCCGGAGTTTTAGAGGTAAAAAACTTAAATTCCATTACTGGCATTGAAGGCTGAGCCGTTGTCATATGAGAACAGTAGTTAACTCGAAAGCCACGAAATGGCGGGAGAGTTGTTAAAATGACAAGAAAAAAATCACGTGAGGCTTCAAGCCTATCAACAGTTATAAAAGATGATCTTCGTGCGTCCGATAAAATATAGTGCGTTTCTTTCAAAATCGTATACATTGTGTATTTAAGTTAGATTTCTTCATTTTCTTGAGTTGAATTTGGTGTTCTCATATTAAATTGAAAACAATATGCATGTTTATCAAATTACTCGTTTTTTTGTATATTGCGTCTCGGATCAACGCGCCTGCCGCGCAGTAATTTGTCAAAGATGAAAATAACATTTGTTTACCTGTGACATGTGTACTGCATATATTATAGCAATGAAATCGACATGCATATGAAATCACACATCCGATTATTTTCACGTATAACGAAATAACTTAATACATGATAATACTGTCATGCAGACGTATGCAGCAGTTCTTTGGATGACTACGAAGTTTGCCACGTGTAGATTTTCAGGGCTTTCGAGTTTCAGCCTCATCAGAGCTTTGATTCATAGTAATGATATCTCATGTTTTATATTTATATAGTGAAGTATCAACAAATATATCTAGGATACAATAATATAAACCCCTGAAATATTATATTCTTTGCATTGTAGATGATTGTTCCCATATTTCAGACCAGAAAGCTGACGGTGTTTACAAAATACATGCGTGTGCTGCTGCTTTCAATGTAGATGTCAATGCATTTTGTGACCTACATACTGATGGGTACAAGTGGACGGTAATAACACCTATTGTTTATTCTACGTTTCTCTCAATTTCAACATATTTGGTTTCCACATATATTATTTAAAAGTTCATGATATGTCTAAAGATTTATTGAGATGGGAAATCTGCATCCAATCATACGCTCACCAAATCGTCTCACATACAAAAATACAAAAAAAAATCATGTATCATGTTTTTATTGCTTGAAACTGAAATTGCTTTTCAATTATTATAATTTGTTGATGTACTCTCAAACTTATAGCTAAATTTCTTAACTTGATACTTCTAATGCTCATGTGACTAAAAACCTTTAGTGTTCTAGTCGATTTAATCGAAAAAGGTGGGAAAGTCTTGTAAATGACCATCAGTAGCAATCTTGTCTCCTCAGGGAATCATTAAATATTTGGCGAACATGGCAATTTCTAGCCGATCTTCCTCAGTTGGCGTACGATGGAGTAAGAAAGATTTTACCCCACAGGCCGAAAAGAGATTGGTCTCCAATTTTTAAACCTGTGTTGAGTCGGACTAAGTGTTGTTGAGAAGGAGTTGAACATTGCAGGCTTGAGTTGAGATATAGCCACTGACACTCTGCAATATCGCTCTTTATAATATATGAATACATTGTAAAATGGTCTTATTATTCACAAATGTGTCCGTGGTTAAAACTTTTAAACTATTTCATTAGATTATCCAGAGACGATTTAACGGAAGCCTTGATTTTTACAAGAACTGGAGTGAATACGAAAATGGCTTTGGATCAGCATACGGTGAATATTACATAGGTGAGTACAGTTAGATAATCCATGTAAAATATTTACATTTTTTTCTTGCATTAATCTAACATAAATGAGATAAATAAAATTGAAAATTAAACTTATGATATAAAATGTCGTAACACCACAACGACAAAATATGAAAGTTTTACAACTTCTATCTTAAAATGGATAAAGACTTGTATAGCCTTATTCAGTGACCTTAAAGGTGTTAAAATTTCTGCAGTTCGTTCAAAGACTGATGAAACATTGGGTGAATTTATATCACAGAAATAGATTATTTTGTTTTTTCTAATGGTTGGATATCATGCAAGTTAAATAAGTTTCGGTTTCGGTCTGGGTTTCAGTTTCGACTTATGGTGAAAATTTGTTTTAAGGGGTGTATTGAAAGTAGTAGATGGAGTTTTATTTTATTAGCATTTCCCTTTTTAGACATTCGTCAAGGATGTGCTGTTAGTGCTTGGATCTTTTTGGTAGCAGTAGAAATTTATGTAGAATAAGGCAAGATAACATCATGAAATGAAATGAAATAAATTTCGATGAAAAAAACTTAGTCTTTGGTTGTAGATTTTTAAACCATTGATATCAGTTTTGACAACTTTTCGACATAAAGCGATTTACAGGGTGTGAATTTATGAGCGGGGTCCAAAAACATGAGTTGCTCTCTGCATAAACAGTTTGTGAAATGACCTTGACCTTTTGACCTACATAAAATCAACGACATACTTTATAGAAGTTTTTAGTCAAATGAAACCAAGACTTTATTGGTCCTACATCTGACAATTACGCCCAAAATTGACCTCCTTCAATTGACTCTAAATCTCTGAATGTCCTACTGGCTTACATTAAAGTAGTCTCTTGTTAGTTAGGTGGAATAAATTATATTCTAGGAAGCCTACCAACCACGACAAAGTCACAAACAATATCGAAGGAAGTTTTTTTTTTTAATTTGGAAAGTAGGTTTATTTTTATATTTTGGTTCGATTTTTAGTATTTTTTTCATTTTTGTTTTAAATTCGCTTTTTCATATTTTCTTTTACATTTTGGTTTCATATGAACATAAGAAATAAATTACCATTAATGGAAGCGTAATTTTAAAACTTTATAAATTTCTTTAATGTTTTTATTAATTTTTTGGGGAGGGGTGTTTTCGTTTTTTTTTTTTTCATTGGGGAAGAAGTAACATGTACACGTTCAAAAGCATTGAAAAAATCAAGTGGGAGCGAAGATTCACTTCACAGACAATCACTACTACTCACTATGTACTATACGAGTTTTCCATATCATTACGATCACATCAGATTTTGAACATGGTTTTACAAATTATAGTACCTTGACAAGGTCTTTGCAACTGAAGTTCTGCTCATGACACGGGCATGTCTTGCTAGACAGATGATGTATTGTCTATTAAAAATTCAAACATTAAGGAATATTTACAGCATATCTGTCCCAATGAACCTGAAAGAGACTACTGTTACACCTTCTTCAGCTTCTTACCTAAGTAGATGTTTAGTTGCACATTGATGAAGATGTACTTCCCAATTGGGGCTTTTCCTTTCTTGGCAGCAACATACCTACATCTCAAGCGTATGAAGTGTACATTTTACAGCTGATTTGTTACTGTTGAGCATGTAGTTGGCTTCAATATTATTCAGTTCAAATGCTGCTGATGAGATGAGTGGTTACTCCTTACAGCATAACGAAAATCACTGTTTTTCTGCAACTTTGGTATTTTTGTATTTTGAAACCACTGGGTCAATGCTACTGCTGATGGAATAGACGTGTAATGCACTCGTTGGGTGCATTTGGTAAAGGATTTGGCCTGCTATTTCGACACTTTTTGTAATGAGTACTTTTATGTTTTGGATTATGGCTTTCCCTATTATTCGATTCAAATGCTGCTGATGAGAGGTTATTCCTTGAAACACGTGTACATTATAGCGAAATTCATTTTTTTCTGCAACTTGGAAATTTTGGTATTTATACACTGAATTTATGAAAAGAAAATTTCACGTCTTCACGGATTTGACTTGACCCTGGATTGACTCACTAATATTGTGATTGTGCCGCTGGCGGAGCAGGAAATGCTTAGAGTTTTGGTGCACCTGATGTCACATTTGGTTTTTATGGGATATTCAAAAATAGTCAGAAAAGAAGTACTCATTACGTAAAAATATCGAAATTAGAGGCAAAATCCAGTACCAAGGACATCCACCGAGTGCCATACACGGTATAAAGCCTTGGTATTTTTAAGGGCTTAGAATTCTGATAAAAACAGCAAAATTATAATGATTTTCAAAAGCTTATCAAATTTTTACCTTGGTACTGTTTGAGGGTTAGAGAAATAACACGTGCCATGGATTTTTAATTGGTTTAGTAAAAGGGTGAGAAAATGACATGTACTTATCTGCCACTAAACAGATCTTCAAAAACAGTAAATGCCTAATGATCGTGTTACCGGTGTCGCTAATGGGCAAATGACATGCTTACTCTTTAAGAGCACCTGATGGCACTCCCGGTTTTTATAGGAATACATCGGCAAACGAATACCGAAGCAAGAACGAGGAAAAGGGAAATTCTAAAATCTTGAATCCAAAATCACGGCAATTCACACTATATAAGTGCCTTAGTTCTGAATGTTGTGATTTGTGGACGTCTCGTGTCCCTGTTTTTCTGTATTCTTTTTTTAAATCCATATACTGTGAAAGTACTATTATTCGTGGGGTTCCAATTTTCGTGGATTACTTGGATGGCTAAAATGACGAAATTAAATTCTCAACGAAATGCATTTTTCTCTTGAGTTTTCATGCAAAAATCTGAAACCACAAATTTAAGTACCCACGAAGTAGTGGTATTTATGAAAAAACGAAAATTGATGTCCACGAATAAAAGTACTGCCACAGTATCTGGACTTTGATTTTTGTAATATCCAAAATCTTTGTTCCTTCGGTATTGGAATGCCGTTGTTTGCTACCTAAGTTTTTATCTTTACATGTGCAGATTAAATCTGGCAGAAAAACAAAATATGCATTTTCCCGTTGAACAATACTGGTTTAGGGCCTTTAGCTCCTTTCTTGCACTAACAAATATACGGTTAGCTTAAAGTTGGTTTGGCAATGTTGCTAGACATTCACTTTTGCTCCTTACCAAACAGATTTTAAAAAGTTATGTGTTAAGCTTGCTTCTTCCAAGGGGTCGAATTTGTTTTGACATCCACCTAGCGAGTCAGCCTTTCTTCAGTATGTGCTTAGGACGTGTATTCAGACTCAGTAAGAGTGTTTGCTCTTTGTTGAAGGCATCATGGTGACTTCGAGATGAAGAACCACAATGAAAGCGTTTTTCCATTTGCTTCATCTTACCATGTATTTACAGGGATTTTGTTCCATGTACAGTTACTCCATATTGCTTCATTTGTTCATAAATATGGACGTCTCTAGCCACATTCCAAAACATCAATTACCTCAACGTATATCTACTGGTGGTAATAAGAAGCTAAATGCTAAGGGAAAATTACTTCTGATTTTCTGCAAGATGTAATCTGCACATATAAAGGTTGAAACTTAGATAGCAAGTCATGCCTGTGTTATGAGCAGAACTTGCGTTGCACAGAACTTTGTCCTTGTCATGGTACCGAAGTTTGTGAAAACCCTTTGTTAAAATCTGATGTCAACATGAATGACAATGACAATGAATCGGAATGATATGGAAAACTCGTGTAGTACATCGAAAAGAAACGATGATCTATTAAGTGAAGGTTGATGTGTCCAATCATGTACATGCTACTTTTTCTCCAATAGAAATTAAATGTAAAAAAATTATTATAATAAAAAACAAGAAACATATTACTATTTTAAAAAGGGATTTCATTAATGTGTGTTTATTTCTATATACGAAAGAAAACAAATTTCGAATACTTCAAAAATGTGAGAAATATAAACAAAAACTGCCCCCCCCCAAAAAAAATATATAAAATGCATTTTTTAAACTAAAACACTTGCTGCCATATTGTCTGTGACCTTGTCGTGGTTTGTAGGCGACCGACGACATAATGTATTTCGTCTAATTAACAAGAAATTACTTTTATGTATCCCAGTCGTAATTCTGAGATTTAAAGTCGATTTTATGGTCAATTATGAGTGAAGTTGTCAGATGAATAACCAATTAAGTCTTGGTTTCATTTAACTAAAAACATCTATATAGTATGTCGTTGGAATTCATGTTAAAGTTAAAGTTCAAAAGGTCAAGGTCATTTCACAAACTACTTATATAAAGGGCAAGTCGTGTTTTTGGACCTCGTTCGCATTATGTAAAAAGAAGGTTTAAATTGTTATCAATGGCTCATAAATATATTATTGTAGACATGTATAACCATTTAAGTCAATTTTTTAACTTCACGTTGAAATAAATTACTGAAATGTGACTGAAATGAGCTTACCAGAATTTCAGAAGTTTGACCTTTGACCTTCATTTAAAAAAAGTTGTGACCACATCCCAATTTGACGAACGTTGAAAATAGATGGAGATGTAGCCTGATTTTAGGTGGGTTGATTAAAAGAATTTGACTTCAGTTGCTCCACTATAGGCATTGGTAACACAAAGGGCAATCTAACCTATACACAACTACTACTATGTCTAAGGAGGGAATATTACAAAGCCACAAATCTGTTTTGCTTTCCTTTGGGATTTAAGCCAAAGATGGAGACACTGATCCCCCCCTTGAACTTGGTACAACAATTACACAAATGCCCATACAAACAACGGTGCATCACTGGATCTGCAAAATGTTCTACAAAATTTCTTTCTCGATCTTGACAGATGCTAAAAGAGGGTCTTTAAAATATTGTGATACTAGCTTTTCAGAAAGTGGTGTAAATATTGGTGTAATGTATATATTAAAAAACTCTAAAGATCTGCTCTTGACATCCTAAAATCGCGATCATTATCGTACTGTAACAGCCTTAAAACTTTTGATTGCTCTACATTTTATAATACTACCATTCCTCCTGAACAACTGAAATCTTACTGAAAGATTTAATTCATAGATGTTTCATCCGTAATATAAGTACATTGTTATAGGCAGAGAAGAACTATTCTTTGTGAAATACGACTCAGAATCACAGAAAAATATACAGAGGAAGAAGTGATTAAAATTATAGAGTTTCTGATCGACAATATATTTGTCCAGTTTGGAGGACTCGTTTTTCAACAGACTATCGGAATTCCAATGTGCTCAAACTTTGCACCTCTTTTAGCCGATCTGTTTCGCAACTCATATGGGGCGAAATTTATCGAAGGGCTTCTTCTGTGTAAAGATAAAAAAAAACTTGCTTTAATTTCAGCTTCCGTTATATAGATGATATTTTATCACTAAGCAACCCTCACTGTGGTGATTTTCATCATCTTATCTATACAAAAGAACTCGAAATTAAGGATACTACAGATACTGCCACATATGCCTCGTTCCTTGACCTTCATCTTGAATTTGACAACAGAGGAACTATACAAACTAGGCGATCACTTCAATTTTCCAAAAGTCAGCTTCCCTTTTCTTTGTAACAACATTCCAAAAGCGCCAGCATGTGGACTTTATACCTCGCAACTCATTCTCTACTCTAGGATCTGTAGTGGATACAATGACTACCTTGACAGAGCCCGGTTGCTTACAAATAGGCTAATTTAGCAAGGGTGTGTTACCTATAACTTGAAGTCATCAATACAGAGATTTTACGGTCGACATCATGATCTTATGGGCTGCTATGGGTAACCTGTTTCCTTTGTGACAATAGATTTTTTCTCTTTACAACTGAAGTTTGTTTTTCCTCTACCGGAATTTGACTTAAATACCAAAGTTGACATGTTCAACACGGGCGAATGTCTTATACGAAGCAGGAAATGCTTACTCTGCCGGTGCACCTGATCTCACCCATGGTACGTCAGTGATATTTCGGCTGTATTTAGAAATTTAGATCATACAAATGTTAATAAAAATAGAACAGAAGACAAAAACAGTATGCTTGAATTCAAAAGACAAGTTTCCAATTGGTGAATTTTCCCGGAAAATTTTGACGTCACAATATAGATGTTCGAACGTCACAATGTTACGTGACGCAATTTACTCCGTTTGACCCCAGGTCAATCGGGGCAATTCATTCATAAAATGAAATTTGAAATTCGTCTATACCATGACGCCAAACCATTTATCCAGAGAATCCTACGAAACCGTTATAACATACTTCAGGGTAAGGTAAAGAAGATGGTTATGTAATGAATTATCTTATTCGTCATATCTTTTATTGTGTATAGGAAACAGAGTTATTCATGCCATAACGTCTGCAGGAAAACATGTATTACGGGTGGTACTAACAGATTTTGCTGGTGTAGAGAAATATGCAGAGTATTCATCCTTCAGTATAGGCGATAGTAGTACACAATATAAACTGTCATGTTCAGGATACAGTGGGAACGCAGGTAACCAGTTTTCATCCTTAAGTATAAGGGATAGCAGTGCTCAATATAAACTGTAATGTTCAGGTTACAGTGGGAACCCAGGTAACTAGAATTCATTATTCCGTATAAGGGGTAGCAGTATTCAATACAAATTCATGTTCAGGTTACAGTGGGACCGCAGGTTACTAGTTTTCATCCTTCAGTATAGGGAATAGCAGTGTTCAATATAAACTGTCGTGTTCATGTAACAGTGGGAACGCAGGTTACTAGTATTCAAACTTCCGTATAGAGGATAGCAGTACTCAATATAAACTGTCATTTTCGGGATACAGTGGGAACGCAGGTAACTAGTTTTCATCCTTCAGTATCTAGGGGGATAGTAGTACTCGATATAAACGGTCATGACCAGGTTACAGTGTGAACGCAGGTTACTAGTATCCATCCTTCAATATAGGGGATAGGAGTATTCAGTATAAACTGTCATGTTCAGGTTACAGTGGGAACACGTGTATCTAGTTTTCATCCGTCTGTATAGGAGATAGCAGTACTCAATATAAACTGCCTTGTTCAGGTTACAGTGTGAACGCAGGTAACTAGTTTTCATCTTTCAGTATTTAGGGGGATAGTAGTACTCGATATAAACGGTCATGACAAGGTTACAGTGTGAACGCAGGTAACTAGTATTCATCCTTCAATATAGGGGATAGGAGTACTCAGTATAAACTGTCATGTTCAGGTTACAGTGGGAACGCATGTATCTAGTTTTCATCCTTCTTTACAGGGGATAGCAGTACTCAATATAAACTGCCTTGTTCAGGTTACAGTGGGAACGCAGGTAACTAGTTTTCATCTTTCAGTATTTAGGGGGATAGTAGTACTCGATATAAACGGTCATGACCAGGTTACAGTGTGAACGCAGGTAACTAGTATTCATCCTTAAATATAGGGGATAGGAGTACTCAGTATAAACTGTCATGTTCAGGTTACAATGGGAACGCATGTATCTAGTTTTCATCCTTCTGTATAGGGGATAGCAGTACTCAATATAAACTGCCTTGTTCAGGTTACAGTGGGAACGCAGGTAAATAGTTTTCATCTTTCAGTATTTAGGGGGATAGTAGTACTCGATATAAACGGTCAAGACCAGCTTACAGTGTGAACGCAGGTAACTAGTATTCATCCTGCAATATAGGGGATAGGAGTACTCAATATAAACTGCCATGTTCATGTTACAGTTGGATTATTTATCCTTCAGTATTGGTGAAAGTAGTACCCAATAACAACTGTTATAGACAGGATACAATGCAACTGGAACGCAAGAAAGCAGTATTAATCCAGTATAGCAAATAGTAATACTTAATAATAATTTCAGTTGTGATTTCAACGTCTCATTTCATACGTCAAATTATGAAAAACAAAGACGCAATTTCTCGATCAATACGATCCGAGGCAATAAACACGTCAAAAACGAAACATTATTTGTCTTTGATGACCTAAATTGGAATTATGTGAAATAGAAGTAAGTGAGGAGTTTATTGAAGTGTAAATGCGGCCAAACTACTCACAAACTTCAGAATTTATTATCTTTGTGAGTAAGTGGGCGGTGTGTATACATGGATAAACTTCTCCAAACTTTCTTTTATTTCTAACTGGAAACACAGATGTTCACATCAGTTTTTTTAAAACATCTTTGAGTTTATGGTCTTCCAAACGTTTAGATTTTATCTGCACTGATGAGACATTAGTTGTCGAAATGCGCATATGCAGAAAGAAAATTCACAGTAACTTCGGTATTTAGTTATCGACCGACGATTTCGGTGAATTATTGGTCTACGCGTCAATAAAAAGCGTATTCACTTCTGCAAAATGCTATAATTGTATAGTATCACTTGTCATGGTCAGGATGCAATCAAAACGCATGCCACTAGAATTCATTCAGAACAGACGACATCAGTACTGAATATCAAAACTCACGCTCCGGATACAATGAGAACTCAGGTAACTACTTTTTATCTACTATAGGGTATAGTATTACTATTTATTAACAATAAAACTCAGGTCACAATGGGAACGACTGTGACTAGTATTAATCCAGTATAGGTGATAGTAGTACTGAGTATCAAGTATCATACCAAAGACACAAAGGGAATGACTTTGACTAATATACATTCAGTATAGGTGATATTAGAAGTAAGTAGTGCGACAGTGTTTACCAGCAGACTAGGTTCCTTGAGCTAGCCTGAAGTTAAGCGGCGAGCACTCTTTGATCCATCTTTCTAAGTTAAGTTTTGTTATATTCTTTTCTTTTTCTAGATGGTGATCCTAGAATAAGTAATCTATCTGTATTGGTTTTATTCGTATGTTTATCATACTATATGGAAACGGGATAGAGAAAGGGGGTTGGGTACCCATAAACCTGTTTAACACTACCGCTATCCCAAGTTCCTATCGTTATTTACGTTTGTCTCTTGTCTTTAATTCGTGTTTAACTTACCTGGCTTTAAAGGCAATGTTAGCTTTTGTCATCACTTTGCGTCCGTCGTCCGGCGTCCGTCGTCCGTCCGTCGTCTATCAACAATTTCATAAATCTTCTCCTGTGAAACTACTGGGTCTATTGTAACCAAACTTTGCCAAAATCATCACCAGGGTATGAACTTTCAAAATTGTGTTCGATTAGTCGGCTGGTTAATCAACATGGCCGCCATTGCTAATAATAGAAGATAGGTGTAAATTGCAGTTTTTTGGCGAATAACTCGAAAACTGTTACAGATATCAAAAATATGACTGAGGTTAAAATGATCAGAATGATCTACCTGCCATGCAGTTTTGAAGAAAATCTGAAACCCATCTCGGAGTTATAGGCCTTTTTCCGCAAAATTTACAAAGTTTTGCATTTTTTACTTTTTGTTTCAAAAAATGTAACAGATCGAGATCAAATGTAAATTGCAAAAATATTCAGCATATCAAGATCTACTCACACTGAACTTTTGAAGAAAATACAAAAACCCTTGTAGGAGTTATTGCCCTTTTTCACAGAATTTTCAAAATTTTCATATTTTTTGTCTTTTATTTCCAAAACTATAGAAGATGAAGGATAAGTTTAAATTCATGAAATGTTTGCCATACTATTGCGACTTCAAAACTTGTGCTGAAAATTGTTCGTTGACCAGTTTTTTCAAAATGGCCGCCTAACAATTCAACATTGTTCAATTTTAACAGAATTTGGCTTCCAAATAGATATTGATGTTGCAACTTTAAAACCGGTGTTGAAAATTGTTCGTTGACCGCTATTTTCAAAATGACTGCCAAAAAAGGCGGGAAAATTTAACATTGTCCGATTTCAATGAAATTTGGTTTCCAGGCGGATATTGATGTCGTAACTTCAAAACCGGTGTTGAAAATTGTTTGTTGACTGCCATTTTCAAAAGGCTTTCAAAATAATTGGGATAATTCAACATTGATCGTATTCAGTGAAATTTGGATTCCAAATAGATATTGATGTCGTAACGTAAAAATGTTGTGTTAAAAATTGTCGTTGACCGCCATTTACAAAATGATGTCTCGACTTCAAAACTTATGTCGAACTGGTCCTTAGCAAGAACGTTTTTTTTTTGTCACAAAGCCCAAAAAAGAAATATAGATCAGACTTTAAATACAGTTCAAGATATTGGTGGTATTTGAGCTACCAAAGTTTAATAGACTGAAGTTCAATTGTATAACTTACAATGTTAGCTTGATTGTGGCAACTGAAAACCTGGTGAGCGATACAGATTCCTGGGAGCCTCTGGTGCCAGTGTAATTCGCTTGTGAATTGTGGCATGTGATTGTAGTTTTGGGCCATTGTAGTTGTTTATTGTTATCTTTTGTTTGTATGTATGAACTGTTAAGGACGCTTGAATACTGAGACGATTAGAATTATAGAAAATCTGGAAATTGCCAAGGAACAAAATATTTTTTACAAGTTTAAATATAAAATTCTACCTTTGAGAGTTTTTCATCATTTCTTTGAAATTGAAAAAAAATATTCCTTTCATGCAATAGACCATTTGCCAGTTCTGCAATCAACAGAATGAATTTAGCAAAACCCAAAAGGGAGGTAACTTTTTGAAAAATCTCAAGGGGACAGAATGGTTCCCTGCTTGTGAAAACCAACCAATAAATAAATCAAAGTTATGATAGTTTAACTTTAGCAGACGTATAGTCGGCAACATAATTCATAACCAAATACCATATAGCGCTTACCATTCTTTAAAGTGCTATTTGTTTCAAGTGAAAAAATTAACAACTGTACAAACTTGAACTGTCTTCTCAGTGACTACTGTTTCTCAGTGACTAAGAAAGTATTAAAAAATTCGAAAATATGCTCAATTACTGCAGAATATCATAAAAATTGTGTAGGGAATTACTTGGTCCAGTCTAGTTACACGAAACAAATGTGCATATTTAATGTTTGTTTGTCCGGTGTAGGAGTTATTTCCCTTTGAGGGTTTGATTAAAAAACACAAAATTTGACTTGAACTGACAAGAATTATTGTAATTGGCAAATCATCTATTATAAAATAACTTTCTTAATTTGCTATCTTAAATTGATCTTCCTACGTTGTGATTATCAAAACAAAAAATAGATGAGATCGTCACAAACTAAAACACAAGCAAAGTGAGCCCTCAGAAAGTAAGAATAAAAAGAATATAAAAATAAAATAAATAAATAAGTAAATAGATAAAACCTAGAAAACGACATTGTCGGGCATGATTGCCTTTTCTGTTCCGTCATAGTGGTAAAATGGTCTTTTGTAGTGGGAACAACAGCACAAGATGACGATTTTGATCTTATGCAAGTGCCTATTTCTTCCGTAAAAAGCGAAAAGAAACGTCTGGAAACCTTTACTGTTTGAACAACGTACCCGCCATTGAGTATTCTTTGAGTATGAGGTCACGTACATCGATCTCACATGGGTCATCTCCCACTGTAAACCACCATTTACGGAAGAATAATAGTTTTTTATACGAGACTATATAATAGATTAGGGATATCTTCCATGAGTGTGAGAAATTCCGTCTTTTCCCGAGTGTAACGAGGGAAAAAGACGAAGAATTTCTCACACAAGTGGAAGATATCCTGATCTTTAATTTTAGTCGAGTGTAAGAAGCTATTTTGTCTTCTATGGATTGTCTTACACGGAAAACAACCATTTACGGAAGAAGACGTCTTCTTTATCGTATGTTGCTCATTAGTTTATCACTTTTTTTACACTTTTGTGGACTTAAGCGTATTAATCCGATCTTATAAAAAATAAACCATATGGTTATGCAATAAAGAAATTTCGAAGTTGAATATTCCAATGAATACCCTATCTGCCGCGTTTGATCAAATTTAAGCGGTACTTTTTCTGGATGTAGTGATTATGGCAAAATCAAAACCATTAGCACAGCTGATAATCTAATATCACATATAAAGAACAAATATATCAGCCTTAAATTAACAATTACCAGTTGTCTGCTGATAAAGAATTAGTCAAATGATGAAGGAAAGGATATGAAGTAAACGCACATGAGACAAAGTCTCTACAAAAACATTGTAAAAACAAGCAAAGGAACAACGCTTTTATTGTTATTCTTCATCTTGAAGTCACCATGAGGCCTTCAGCAATGAGCTTTGGTGATACCTCATAGGAAGTTCAAAACGGCCCCTAGCACCGGTCTGAGCGGAATTCTTTGATTAATGTCGTACAACGCTACATCCATGTCTTTTCTGGTCATGGATGCCGGATTGTCAACAAACATTAATTAAACTTGCAAAGTCTTTTGTGGATACCGTCCACAACGAAATGTTCATCGTGTATATATAATGCTAGTAGATAGTATCAATAAGAATTAGTTTAATAAATTAACATTTGCTAATATTAAAATGCCGGAGTAGTTGCAAACTGTAGGTGGCCATTTTGACAACTTATGTCTCTTTTGTGCAGATTGGATAAATACATTGCAAGACCATAAGATATATTTATTTTTATAGAAAACAATATATACTTATTTACAGATTATGAAGAGATAGCAAGTCTGTTGTCCCCTGGAATCTTGACTACTGTCCAACCCGTAGCTGAGGTCAATACTTGGGATCAAGGGGACAACAAACTTGCTGTTCAAAAAATAAACAGACTGTAAGTTTTTTTGTTTTTTTTTCTGCAAAATGAAAAAGTGAAAAATGTTTACTGTAATTTGAATACTTTGAAACTATGATGTGGAGCCATTCTGAATTGTAAACAAAACTTTTATCAAGTGGAGAGGGAGGAAAAAGTCCTGGAAAAATGTTAACACTGCCAGTCAATATTTACCGGTAAATAGTAACAAAATTTAGAAAAGGCGAAAAATTAAGAGATAACCATGCTGTATTTTAGGATGTGAGGGGGTAAATCGTAAATTTTACTGTTGCAAGCTGAGTTTTCAAACGGATGTTTGCGACAGTAAAATCATAGATTAACGCCTGAAGATCCTAAAATACAGTTTGCTTATCTCTATTCTAATGCAAATTCGAAAAAAAAACATTAAAAAAAGTTTGGTGTGCGTCCACGCCATTACGTTGCTATTGGTTCCGATGGTAATTCGTGGATTTAACCCCTCAAAATTCTGACGCGATCCAATCAAAATTAGCGTTACAAACATAAGTGCATTAGAATAGTATTTTAGAAATTTTTGCAGTAATGTCCGTATACTGAGGTATGATAACTAATCAATAGGATCTAAAATATATACTTGGTACCGACACTTGCAAAAGCTAGCGGTACGGTTAAATTGGTTAATGGATAGCAAACCTCCTCCTTCTCTATCCAGTTTCCCTAGAGCATAACAAACATACGAATAAAAAAAATACCGGAAAGACTACTAATTCTGGCACCACTATCTCAAAAAAGAAAAAAAAATGAGGACAAAACGTAATTAAGAACTGGATCAAATAGGAAAAAGAAGGGAAACGGGGAATGTGTCAAGAGACAACGACCCAAAGGGAAGAATGTTTATGTATACAATGTATTTATGATTCAAAATACTTAGATAGTGAAGAGAAAAATTGCAGCAATAATAAAGAGACACTTCATATAAAACTCATTCCAAAACATCATTTTAAATGTCAAGAAAAATACCAATAGTCTAGTAAACCAAGGGACACAACAAGGTCTTCCACAGATGTTAGATGTTGCTCTATTTGGCCTGGTACCTTATAAAAAAATCTTGGTTTCCAATAAGGTCCAATGTTTAACATCTCATATTAACCGCGAAACTACCTTTTGCAAAGGGGGTCGCTGAAGAACTTTTCTGAGAATTGAGTTTTGATTCGCAGAATTCTTTTAAGGGAAACATGTCATAGAAAAGACGGACTGACGAATGGCAGACGTGATGTGATGGGAAAGCTTACCTGACAATAGACATGCAAGATAAATTTGTAATGTCAGGTTTGGAAGCAGCTACAACTTCTGAGTCACGTGTGAAATTGTGAATGAAAATGCATACCTATACAAATATTTTCCATAAAAAAACAAATAAAAAACAAACAAACAAACAAACAAGAAAACAAATAAGAATTATAATAATAATAAAAAACCCAAAATAAATAAAAAGAAACAAAAACAAAAATAAATAAACAAAGACCAAAAAAAAAAACATACAAAAAAACCAAAAACGAAAATAAGAATGAAATAAATAAAGAAAATAATTATGTCACCCCAGACATAGTCGGGGTGACGTGTTGTAATTCTACGTTACTTCTGATAATTATTCTTTTATTTTTCTTCCATTAAATTTTGTCTGAGCGATTATTTTGAAATGAATGAATAGAATTACTTCAAACTTTGCACAAAGTTAGGCCATCATCTGCAGTTATATACTGTGCGTTTAGAATTTTCAAAGTGGCCGCCAATGTCCGGAGAACAATTGGGGATTCTATATATCATGAACTGCTTAAAGGAAATGGTTCATATTTTGTATAAATGTTCAGTAAGATGAGAGGAAAGAATCTATGCGACAAAATCTTTTAAAAGGGCCGCCATTTATAAGATGGTTGCCTAAATACGTAAAAAGTTCGACTTTGTCCTATTTCAAAAAGAAAATTCATTTCTATGTAGGTTTTGAAGCTGCAAATAAGATGGAATCATCGAATTAGTCATCTGGGTGACATCGGTTATTGCTTGCAATTGAAAATCTAGCTCTTCTTTAGCTATTGTTAATCATCAGATAATTTTTGTTCGAGCAATTATTTTGAAATTGCTGCATGAAATGACTTCAAACTATGCATAAAGCTGGACCACCACCTTAAGTTATATGCTGTGCGTTTAAAAATTTCAAAATGGCCGCCATTTACAAGATGGCCGCCAATTTAAATTAAATAATTGGGGATTCTATATCTCAGGAACTGCTGGGAGGAATTAGTTCCTATTTTGCATCAATGTTAAGTAAGATAATAGGAAGGAATCTATGCGACAAAAAATTCCAAATGGCCGCCGTTTCCAAGTTCGACTTTGTCCGATTTCAAAGAAAATTGATTTATAGGTAGATTTTGAAGTTGCAAATAAGGTGGAATCATCAAATTGGGAGTCTGGGGCGACATCGGCTATTGCTTGTAATTGCAAATCTAGTTTTATATTGTTTTCGGTTGTCTTTCATCATCAAATTCAATACGTTTTACTAATCTTTAATGTTGGTGAAACATTTAGGGTATAGCCAGTACCCCGCTTAGACTGTGTAAAATTTCCTAAAAAGAATTTAAATAAACTATCTTTGTCCGATGTTTAATTATTGTTTGAGTAAGGCGGACAGAAGGTGATAGGGTAAAATTTCTTAATTCTATTCTGAGAGATATCAGTTGCTTTTATCAATTGGTGAATAACCTTCGTATATTGGGTGCAAGGGCGTTAAGAAGGTTTAAAGTCTTCCATGTGAAGGGTCAAATCTCATAGGATAGTATTGGTATTCTTAAGGTTAAACATGATAGACTCCTTCAAATTATCCCCGTTTTAAATATTGACAATGGCTTTAATCATGGGAATACAAATACACTGAATTCCGATCCAACCGGTGCTTTTGACGGTCTTCATGGTCTTCTTACTATGAGGTATGAGCAAACCTCATCGTTGAAGGCCTTGTGGTGACTTCAAGATGAAGAACAACTAAAAAAAGGTTGTTCCATTGCTTTGTCTTACCAAGTATCTCCAGAGACTATATCTCATGCGCCTTTACCCCATATCCCTTCATTGCCCACTATCCCCTCGTCCAACGGATTTGGGAAGGTGATATATTATATCATCCGTCCTTCCGTTCGTCCCATGTTGCGTTAAGGTTCATATCTGAATAACTTCATGTAGCACATCTTTGGTCAGTGAGTGATGCTGCTTAAGATGATAATTCAATCACTCTGACCTACATTTTATGCTTCAATAACTCATGTAAAAGTGTGCATTAAGGTCTACATGTGGCTCATCAATCATGCTTGATCAGTGGATGCGTCTTAGAGAGTGATGCTGCTTTAGATAGTAATTGGGTCACTCTGACCTACATTTCATACTTCAATGACTCATATTATAGTTTGCGTTAAGGATCATGCCTGAGAAACTACATGTGGTACATCAATCATCTTCGGTCAGGGGACGCGTTTTGGAGAGTGATGACCTTAGCTGATTTTGGCTTTATATTAAGATCATATTGGTTTCTTGCTCTCTATCAGTTTTTAAACTTCTTTGAGTTAATGGTCTTCCAAATGTTAAGATTTTATCTCTACTGAAGAGACATTAGTTGTTGAAATGGCCAAATGCAATAATTAAATTTACAGTAAGCTCGGTATTTAGTTATTTGTTACCACTGGGTCAATACCACTGCTGGTGGACTGTTAGTCCACGCACGAGGGTATTCACCAACCCAGTTGTCAGTATTTCAGTGCTGACGCGAAAGCCGATTTAAGTGGATACCTGCAATGTTTAAATTTTTGTAAAAATTTTTTGTTGAAAAGTAAGGAGTATCTCCCTCATGCAAAGCTCTGTCCTTAGCTGATATTTGCTTTCTTTCTCTAACAGATTTTAAACATCCTTGAGTTCATAAATTCATAGTTTCAATTAATCTGTTATTATTTTTTTAAACAGATTTGAATTCAGGTCACCCGCTAACAAAATGTTTTTATTAATTTGATAACCCATTTCAATATCATGATTAAGTCGAGTCCAATATTGTCCGTCTGTCCAGTGGGGTCGATAAGTACAGCATAACAAAAACTTCTGTCACTCACCTTTAGTTTCTAATTAAGGTTAGTGAGGACAGCTGTCACGTGATTAAACCATAAAAATGGCGGGAAAAAATAAAAAATGTTCAGAATGGAATGAAATTTGACAGGAATGTTACTGAGCATGTGCAGAAACGAATTTTGCTTTTAAAAACATCAAAATGGCGACCGTTGCTATGGGAACAGAAAATGGCGGGAAATTTTCAAATTGCTCCAAAATGACCGAAATTTGACAGGAAGGTTACTTAGCATGTGTAGATACGAGTTTTGGTCTTTGAAATATCAAAATGGCGACCGTTGCCATGGAAACAGCAAAATGGCGGGAAAAATTCAAATTCCTTCGTATATGATAAAAATGGAAATAAACTTGAAATAAGGTGAGAAAAGGGAAAATAATAATAAATCAACACAGTAAAAGTGCTCAAAAAGGAAAATAACTGTGATAAAAATTAAATAAGATAGAGATATAGTAGTGAAAAAAGTAAATATTTACACAAAGGGTTAAGAAAAGTGGAAAAAAATGATAGAATAAAACTCGAAAATTGTGGGAAGAGAGAATTCACCCTAGAACAACAATAACAGTCTCCCCCTTCTCAACAATTAACGCAGACGTGATAGAAATACTGCCAGAACAAGCCACTGCTGATTTCAGTTTTATAAAGACCACTCCCTTGAAGTTTGGAACAAGAAAATATGAGAAATATCAACTCATTCATTTAGTCAACGCCATCCAAAATACATCTTTACGCAGCATATTAGGTCATTCCGGTCAAAACTTTGGCCAATTGGAAATACAAACTACTTTCGGTCCCGCATGCGTGCTCCTTCATCTCTCTATAGGACTCCTGTGGGGTCATGTTTCGAACTATCATACAATATTTCACAAAATTTTAATTTGTAGATGAAATTTTTGTATTTATGATTAACAGTAGGTAAGAAAGTATCCACTTCCGGTTTGACATGTGTAACCTACAACTTCCTGTTCTAGTCAAGTGAAGACTGTATACAGTCATATGACTATTTTAGTTTGGTATTTGTGACATCACTTCCGGTTTTCGTTCTAGTGACGGCAAAGTTTTTTCAGGGGAGGAGGGCAATGTTGTCAACTTTGAATGCTTGTAGTTCTCTTAAAAGCCTGGTTTGCTATGCTGATTTTTTTTATATTTTGAAGATATCGTATAAAGGTAAATATTTAAGTAAAAAAATGAAATTTTGAATTCGGAAGTTTTTCTGAATTTCACTTTTTATGTCCCTCCAGGGGGCAAAAAGTGATAAAAATCCAACCTCAATGTGCACATAATTGAGAATTTTAGCAAAAATAATTGACAGAAGTGGATGTATTTTTAGAAATACCTTTAAAACAACAAAGACTTATAACCCAAACACTATTTTTACAAAAACAATGTACAATTGGTTTTTATATGGTCAAAAGGGGGGTAAATGGGAATTCGGACCATTATTCAGGGGGAGGTAACTTTGACCCCATTTATCTCAGAAAAACGCCTGGAAAGGTGGTCCAATATTTATACCAAAGAAAGGGTATATATTCAACAGTAATATATTTAAAAAATAGCCATTTTGAATTCGGAATTATTTTTGGGGTCAGCTGTCCTCACTAACCTTAAATACATTCATCTACGCGATCAGCGGGTTACAGATAAATAATCTTTTGTATAAACGACTAAGCCTTCTCCGTGATTGCCAAAGTTTCCTAAATCACTCCTTTCTTTTCGTACTATATCTGACGAAAAGGTATCCATAAGGATATCACTATCACTGACATTCGAATCAAGATGCGTTTCCGTAATTGTTAAAATGTCAAACTCATCAGTAAAATTAGAAAAAAATGTTTATTTTATTTCTTATACTTCTAATATTCAAATTACAAAAAGAAAGTGAATTATCACTTGTACTGGAATGATTTCCAAATTCAGGTCCTGGATTGGATTCAACATTTCCCATACTAAGAAGAAAATATAATACAAATAAAAAGAATATAATTATATCAATTCTCAGATTCAAACACTGTAGTATGCATTGTAAGACGATGAGAAATGTACAACGAACAATAGTTAGAAAAATGTCCATGTAACTGTCCCCATGGTAATTTATCTTAAACGATTTACTATTGCCGTTATACGTGATTGAGATAATCAGATGGATGCCATGTAATCTTTAACGGAATTACCCATCGGGCTTAAGCATAAATTCAAGGGCATTACATCGAAATTTTTAACACAACACACATCATCATAAACATTTAAATAAAACTGTAAGAAAGAAAAAGTCAAACAAAATAATTAAAAAAATAAATTACACAAGAACAAAATAATGCAAATAGGAAAGAATATAATTTTCAGTTTTGACGTTCTATATGCTACATCGAAAATGGGATTTTCTTGCAATATAGTTGTACTAGTGTGTTTTAAACTATAATTTTGTGGTAGTTAAGTTTTATCTATACAAAATGGCCGTTTCCATTGTTGAGATTTTTTTTTCGGGGGGGGGGGGATTGTCTCAATAACTTTCTCTCGGTAATGTACTTTATCAAACTCTTACTAAGCTGTTGTGCATATAGTGAGCGATGTGGGTATATCTGGACACAAGCACAAATGGCACCATTGATTCAAGCTGTCCTGACATCCCATATCACCCACTATTTATTGTAGCAAGAGAGTGAATAAGTAATCAGGTTGACGCATATATCATCCTTTTAAGACTTTCCCTACTACTTACATTCCATGTGTTTTTTTTATTGATAGATGGATTATCATACCAAAAGGTAATTATTCGTTTTACTTTAACTTATCAAACTGCCTTGTCTTTTTATAAAATCGAGGAAAAGTACATGTAGAACATGATATGATAGGGGGAAATTTTGCATTTGTAAATGCTTGTAATATTAAGTGAATCTAGTTCATGCATACCTGCCAACCCTCCCGTTTTGTGCGGGAGACTCCCGCACAAACGACGAAATTCCGGAAATCTCCCGCTTTCGCGTCCGATCCCGCGCGGGAGTTAGAATCTCCCGCATTCGGATATTTTAACCCGCAATGACCCGCATTCGTATCTCTCGGGACTTTTCACTAATCTCAATAAGACGTAAACAAACACTGAACGATTTTAAAACTTTGGTGAGTACTCTCCATGATCTATTTATAAGTAATCGAAAATCATTTCTGTCATGTCAACTCCAACAAGAAAGAGGTCTTTGTCTGGCCCAGCGGGCAGTGTGAAAAAAGAAAGAAATATAGCTGCAAGTTCCAATCAGACTGGACAAAAGATTTCCAATTTTTACGAGCGAGTCCACTTGGCAATGAATCTGCACTGTGCAGATGAACTCCCAGAATGGACTGAAGAGGAAGCAGATGTTGGAACTTTTTTGGGGGAAAATGTGTGATATAAAGGAGTTATTTTCAGAACAACCTAGATGTCCCAATTTGTCTAAGTTATCTCTGGCGTGTGTTGTTCTGCCAAATAATAATGCAGATAGTGAGCGTATTTTCTCAATGCTAAAAAAAAATTCAAACTGAACATAGGTCAGACTTGGCAAATGACACTATATGCTCACTTCTCTGTGCCAAACAAAACCAAACAAAACCAAAATATGGAGTGTCATGAGTATTGTCCAGACTCAGATGTTATGAACAGGGCAAAATCAGCTTGTGTGGAATATAACAATGAACTGAAGAAATAAAGTATATTTATCATTAGATTTTATTGGTGTTTGTAGATGTATACAGTGCACATGTCATATATTTGGACTGAAAATGTCGTTCGCGCAAAATCTCCCCCTCATCTGTTATAGCTGAGGGGGAGATCTCCCTCATTGAAGGTTTCAGAGGTTGGCAGGTATGAGTTCATGAAATGAGTTTTGGTTTAATTGATATTGTGCGGTTATGCGGATGTAAACTTTGATTCTATTGGCTGATTAACCACCTGCTAAATAACCATGTCCGCCCTATCAATAATCATGATAATGTAGTGTTCACCTAGACCAAAGTCATTCAAAATCGTACATATAAGAATTGTACATAAGGACAAAATTCACAAAGATGCAGTAAGCATGGATAAATAAACATATCGAAATTGAACATAGTTTACTTCCACGTAATGTAAAACTAATTTCAGCCTGATATTTACATTAAAAAAAATTTAATGTGAAATACATCTATACTTGGAACTGGGACTAATATAACTGTTATATTAGTCCCAGATTGGAATAACACGTAAATTCTATGAAATATTTTATTTGCATTCATTTTCAAAGGTTTTCGCCAATCGGCTGTGTATTGTCAAGATAACGCGGTCAGTCGACATTGCGTTTATGTGTATAATCGTGTAGTTAAATGTAGGTCATTTTGTAATTTCTTCGTTAAACGCAAACTTAGGTTTGCCTAACCGTACAAAAATGTTATCATGCATTGAACCAACTAACATGATTATTTAGATAGTGTCGAAAATGGCTGAACGGCGCAACCTGACGGTCGCTTGCCGTTCAACGATTTTCGGCACTATCTAAATAATCATATTAGTTGGTTCAATGCATGATAACTTATAATGGTGATCTGAAAAAATAATCAGTTACCCGCACCTTAACTGCATTTTACTAAATCAGCACATCATGAAAAAAAGCATCCTAAGTACAAAATTGTTTTAAAAAAGTCATTTATTCTGGAATAAAATTATTTATGTTGTTTTGTTTAAAAAAGTACAATACATTCATGTTTACCCGTTGTGGACCTTTTCCATACACCTATCAATTTTGATATTTTCCCTCATAGAGCTCATTTGACCTACATTTGAATAAATTACAGGTGAACAGAATAAATAAATAAACAAACACAAAATTTTATGAATAATGATATTCTTGTTTGTTGTCTAGGGTTTTGAATGGCATGAACACATACATAACACTTTGGATATTTGCAGAATGTATAAGGAACAAGGCAGAAACAGAAAAGAAAAAAATTCACTTGGTATTAATATTATTAGAAAGGGCTATATTACTTGTACTTTTTTTGCTTTAATATTCAGGCCGATACCGAAAATGTATAGATGAAAAATATAGAAGATAAGAGAAAGACAAAAAACAGAAAGAATTCTTTTGATAACAATAAACAACAGAAAAAAAGTTCATTGTTTAAATTGAAATTATAAATGAATTTATTTAATAGTCGTGTTCACTGTTGTTTGGATCGTCGTTCATCTCAGTACCTCCACACTGGTGGGCGGTGCTCTTTCGATTTTCAGTGGCTCGAATGTCATCAACGTTTCTGATCAGCAGTTTGCAACTGTTGTCGGTGACCTTTACATAAATCCTCCCATCTATGGTTCAGTATGGATAACATTGACCCTGAAATTTCAATCTTGATAACGTAGATGACATTTCAGTGCCATTTATTGTTAGGTTTTCTGTTATGAAGATCTTATTTTGGTCACCCTTTAGCACTTTTTTGGCTTTGTAGCCTGAAACGACCTATTAGCGTGGTACTAAGATTGTTTGTATATTCAAGGTCTTTCCCCTTTCCAAGGAAAAGACCTTTCTGTATTTCGTTTGATTATTATTAAGGTCTTTCCCACTACAGTGGAAAGACCTTATTGTATTTCGTTTGATTATTATTCTTCTTCTTTTTTTTTTCTTCTGCCATTAATGTTGTCAAAGTGCTTTGACCAATCGTATCCAAACTTGGTACATTTAACAAGCACTGGCCTGCCTCGACTCAGGTCACCCTGTGAACCGATTCTTTTTTTAGTAACAGAGTTATCTCCCCAAATACGGTTTATCTTGTTATCATGTTTGCTCATAAACCGTAACCGATATCAAAAAACTGAGGTAAGGAAAATATTGTATCAGGATGATTTGTCATGCAAAAAAAAAATTGGGTTGCAACCCCGGTTACGCATTTTTGACCCCGATAAATGTCGATTTCTTTAAATTGTCGTATTTCAATGAAATTTGGTTTTTAAAATGGCCGCCATTCGAAATTTTGTTATCGCGATTTCTCAGAAACGATAAAAAATTTATGACAACATTGTGTTGCAAAAATTCTCCTCTCATTGAGATCTACATTTATGGCTGGCCAAATTTTTTTTCCGTCGGCCATTTTCAAAATGGCGGCTATTTGAAATTTTGTTATCGCGATATCTCGGAAAAGATAAAAAATTTATGTAAACATTGTGTTGCAAAAAAATTCCTCTCATTTAGTTCTACATTTATGGCTGGCCAAAAAAAAATCTTTCGTTGGCCATTTTCAAAATGGTGGGTATTTGAAATTTTGTTATCGCGATATTTCGGAAACGATAAAAAATTTATAAAAACGTTCTGTTGCAAAAACATTCCTCTAATTAAGATCTACATTTATGGCTGGCCAAAAAAATCTTTCATTGGCCATTTTTAAAATGGCCGCTATTTGAAATTTTGTTATCGCGATATCTCAGAAACGATAAAAAATTTATGAAAACATTGTGTTGCAAAAATGTTCCTCCCATTAGGATCTACATTTATGGCTGGCCAAAAAGTTTTTCGTCGGCAATTTTTTTAAATGGCGGGTATTTCAAATTTTGTTATTGCGATATCTTGACAACGATAAAAAATTTATCAAAACATTGTGTTGCGAAAATACTCATCTCATTAACATCTACATTTATGGCTGGCCTAAAAAGAATTTTGTCGGCCATTTTTTTAAATGGCGGCTATTTCAAATTTTGTAATCACGATATTTCAGAAGCGATAAAAAAATTTTGTAAACATAGTGTTGCAAAAATATTCCTCTCCTTAAGATCTACATTATGGCTGGCCAAAAAAATCTTTTGTTGGCCATTTGAAATTTTGTTATCGTGATATCTCAAAAACCATAAAAAAATTATGAAAACATTGTGTTGCAAAAATATTCTTCTCATTAAGATCTACATGTAGGGCTGGCCAAATTTTTTTTCCGTCGGCCATTTTCAAAATGGCGGCTATTTGAAATTTTGTTATCGCGATATTTCGGAAACGATGAAAAATCTATGAAAACATTGTGTTGCAAAAATACTCATCTCATTAAGATCTACATTTATGCATGGACAAAAAAAAATTTCGTCATCCATTTTCAAAATGGCTGCCATTCGAAATTTTGTTATCGCGATATATCAGAAACGAAAAGAAATTTATGAAAACATTATGTTGCAAAAATACTTCTTTCATTGAGATCTCGTTTTATTCAATTGAATGAAAACTGCAACGAACCGGTTTTGAGTTTTAGCCCATGATGCGTTTTCATATACTGGGAAAGACCTTGCAATTGTTCTCTGAACAATTGTCGTTTTAATTTTTTTTTTTTCTTTTCTGCCTCATTTTCACAAAAACGGCTGGACGTATCCTTTTGAAACTTTAAGATAATGATCTGGACCATGTCTAGTTGATAAGAAATAGGGACCGGCCGAAAATCGTTTTTGGTTCACGAATTTTCGCCCAAAGTCCAAAAACATTGTTATGGGATAAACTCAGAAACCATAAGAGATGGCTGAAGAAGTGTACCGGCAAAAATGTTTGTTAGGTCATGACAGACCTTCGATACATTTGGACCGAAATTCTACGGTGGACCGTTCATGGGTTATGCCCCCGCAATATTTCATCACATTTTTGAATACGTTTTTCTCGAAAACGGTAAGAGAAAGCAGCCTGAACCTTTTCCATTCAACTTAGGTGATATGTGTTACAGCCAAAAATGCTAAGGTCAAAGGTCATTGGTCACGTTGAACTTTGTCCTCAGACCTTGTTATTGGATTAACTCGGAAACCGTAACAGATAGCTGATTAAATTTAATGGCGAAAATGTGCGTCTTGTTGACATTTGTTCTATGGGTCCGAAATGATTGGACCAACCGTTTTGGGCCTATGGACCAAAAACTGATTTTTGATGTCCGAATTTGGGTTTTTGCTAATAGCTCAAATACCATTGAAGGTTTAAACTTATTTTCAAACAAAAAATGTTTAGGAAGAAATGACCTTCAAAATTAGGTCAAGGTCAAAGGTCAAGGTCACAGCCAAAAATCGTATTTCATGTTAAAGAATCAATAAATGTACACATTTAGCTCAATATGTTCGTTTTATCCATGAATCTATAATTAGAACATTATGATGCAACATCAGGGAAAGACCCAGCAATTGTTCTTCGAACAATTGACATACTAGTTATATCTTAATTTGCTAAGCTAAGATTAAAAGTTTATAATTATTGGATACCTTACCATTTATGCTTTCTTTGCAAACATTCTCGTGTAATTTCTTCGTTTCACAAAACACAGTACTGTCTAAATGATCTAGTCAATTTTTTTTCTAAGAAAATTGACCATGACCTATTACCGTGGTATTTTGGAAATTCTATTTTTATGTTTATGCATAAATTGAATATACATATAACGTGTATGTATGGTATGTCCCAAGTGAATGATTACTTTATAATTACTTACTCGCAATTGTTAGTAATATAACACTGCCAAATTAACGAATATTGTTCCTGCTGTTCCTGTCTTGTTTCCAGATCCTGGATTTAAGTGCACAATTCTTCAATTACTCTGTCTTGTTCATTTTTATATCTTTGTTTTCTCTGATTTTTAATAGACTTATATACTTAGAGGCTTGTTCTGTGGATATAGGGTCTGTACATAAGTGTTGTCATGTGACACCGAGAAATCACGATAAATTTTAATTTGAAAACATTTCCTGCCAAAATATGACGTTTGAGAATTATGACGTTCACAGTTTTTGTTTGAGACGTCATATATTTTTTTTTTAAATGAAAATTCCGGGTATAACCCATGTGCCCGGAAGTTTCAAAATTAGACGAGACTTACATACCCTATTACCCTGTTGTTCTATTGTTTTTTGTTGACTTTCTATTATTGTCTGTTGTTGTTCAAGGTTCTGTTATTTTTTTTCGGAGATGACAGGAATGATTTTTCCAAGAGCATCTGGACTTGTCTATTTTTATCAGCAAATGTTTTAGAGATGCTATGTCCTTCTTTAGGAGTGGCCTGTGAGGACACCCATTGAATCACAACGTCTGATTAGTCGCATTTGCTGTTTTGCTGTTGCTGGCAGGTCATCGAGGCTTTTGTGATTTTTGTTTTTTATTGTTACGAGATGGTGTAAAAAGATCATTAGCATCAAGTATAAAAAGGAAAGGAAATGGGGTAAATGTCAAGGAGACAACATCCCATATCCAGGTTAAAACGACCCAAAACAAAGCATCTAGGGGTCACCGTACGGTCTTCAATTCCTTATGAATACACCATGTACCAGTATTTTTTAAACAGTATTTATTTAAACATAAAAATTACATCTATATTCATCAACATTTTTTTGCTGCAAAGTGAAAGGTGTTAACTATAGTTTGAATAGTTATGAAAAAGACAGGAAGTGGAGTAATTATCAAGGAGACTACATCCCATCTCCAGGTTAAAACTATCCAAAACAAAGCATCTAGTGGTCGCCGTATGGTCTTCAACACAGTGAGGAACCTCACACCATATAGCAAGCCCTAAATGGTCCCAAAAAGGTAAAAAGGTGAATAAATCAATGGTCACAAATCACATCCACTAACCCAAATATCAAGAAACTAAAATTTTATAAGAAGACAAGGACAAGCCAATGACCAACATATTCCTGACTTGGGACAGGCGCAAAGATTGCGACGGGGTTAAACTCGTTTTCTTGGATCCAACCCCCCCCCCCCCTATGTGTGGTGAATGGCTAAAAAATCAATACACAAAAAGACTCACAGTAAAAATCAAACTAAAAAAGTCCAACCTATCAAGACGAGTACCCTTACAATGAAGTACATAAAACATGAAGACAATACACACAGGTACTGTCCGGACAAATGCTCGCAGTTACTGACAGCTAGCTAAGGACATAATTTTCGTTGACTATGATATCAAGCCTTCTTACATATGAAACTTCAATTGAAATACTTCTAAATAGATTTGGTATAACAACATCATCAATTATGAAAGAAGAACATATGATATTGTGCAATGCCAAATACTGCCAATATGAAAAATTGTTTAAATTCAGTTATGGTATAAAGCATTTAGGAGATGATCAATATTTTTGCCAACAAAAATCAGAAGTAAAGATTTAACAACAATGCTGTATTTATATCCTTTATGAATAAGTTTGTTCAACGGATTAATAAGTTTGGAAGGACAATTTTTGAATTTATGCGCTTTGTAAATATTATTGCCATAGAAGTTTAGATGCGAAATGCCCTGATGTATAAGAGCCCTGCATGTAGAACTAAATTTTCTTAGTAAGTCAATGTATCTATAATAAAATTTAGAGAATATTTTTTATCAATTTATGATATCTAAACCCTTGATGCAGAAGTTTTTCAATGAGACAAAGATTTCGGTCGTTGAAGTCAGAAACATTACTACATACTCGTGCATATCGAACAAGTTGTGAAACGTAGACCCCATAAGGAAGGGGCTAACGGAACAGCGCCGTCGAGATAGGGGAAAATTGACTATAGGGAATGAGAAATCATCTCTTTTCTTATAAACTTTTTTTTGCATTAAATTACTCACTTCACCCAAGTATACAGGTAATGACGAATGGTATTGAACTGCAATTGACTCGATTCGAAAGAAACCGGATTCGTTTTGCCCCTAACTTTTTTTTACTTAAACAACTTTAACTAGTGTTTAACATTTCTTAATTTATTGATATATTAAGATCAAGAAAAGGAGTATAATCACTGCGTCTATTTGATTTATTTAGAGTAAGTTCTGCAGGATAAATTTCATCTGTACATTTAGAAAATTCAGGATTATTTAAAGCCAAAATACTGTGTTTGTAAAGTGTTTATCTTGAAAGGTCAGGTTGCGAACTGCACAGACGGTCACTTGGGTTCATGGAGGCAGCCATATTGAATTTTTGTTTACAACCGTGAACTGGCTTGAATGTCTAGAAATTAGTGTCAAGAATGTTAAAATAACACAGCTTCAGATGATTGTATTTTATACCATGTCAAGAAGTAAATGTTACTATATAAATCCCGTTTGTTTAGAGAGCTCTTTCTACCCAACAATTACACCAAGCGCATGCCCCCCCCCCCTTCCAATATATCACTTCTATAGTGATACACACAACAGAGCAATCACACAATCACAGATGACTTTACAAAAATTTATTTGTATTTTTTTTTTTCATTTTACAGGTGATTCCTTGTGTAAAGATCACAGTGGTCAAAAATTCTACACTTATGACAATGACAAAGAAGTCTCATTTGGATATTGCGCAAAAAGATTCCATGGAGCATGGTGGTATAACGCATGCCACAAATCAAATTTGAACGGAAAGTACCATAATGTGGGCCCAAGTAATTACGGAATTGGATTAAACTGGCTCACATGGCATGGACATGAATACTCGATGCAGTCAACTATTATGATGATTCGAAGAGTATATTAAAACACTCTAGCAACATGCACTGTCTCGAAAACGCATTTGGGCATCCGTTAGGCGCACGCTGATTATTCGTGCTTTCAAGTAATTATTAATTTTTGAAATGTACATAGCATTGTTCTAGGTGTTTTTAGGTACATGTTCAATTATTTTTTAGCATTCATTTATGTTCTGCAATCGTTCAGTTTTATGGTTTTCAGCCGTGCTAAGACATTAAATTCAATAGACAGTGAACTAAACGTGGAATCAAACATCAATAAGCATTTTGTGTCATTCTCTATAAAATTTAGGGGTAAAACGAATCCGGTTTCTTTCGAATCGAGTCAATTGCGGTTCAATACCATTCGTCATTACCTGTATACTTGGTTGAAGTGAGTAATTTAATGCAACCCAGCAGATGCCCTGTCTGGTGATATACTAAATGACGAGACAATGAAATTCTATGAAACAATGGCAGTAGAATAACGAAGGAACAAAGTAAGTGATGATTACAAAAATCGAAGTCCAAAGACATGGTAAAAACGTCAACAGAAAAAAACAAAGACATAACAAGGACATGAGACAGCCTCAATGCACGGAAATAAAAAGACGACATTAAGAACTAAAGCACTCATAGTGTGAACTCTCATGAAAACCGGGAGTGACATCAGGTGCTCCGGAAGGGCAAGCCTTTCCTGCTCAACTAGTGGCACCCGTCTCACTATCAGCGAGTCAATCAAGGGTTGAGTCAAAACCGGTTACGTCAAGTTCGTGAAAACGTGAAATCTAGCTAAGAATGTCTGTTTTCATTTGGGACACAGACACGTCATATCTTTCAATGATATCATGGTGATTACCATAGAATTTCTGAGGGGATGAAAGTAACAAAGGCTGAACAAATCCCTGACAAAGCAGCTTTTAGGACAGTGTTTTTGCTAAGACTATTAAAAATCACTGTATACACTACATGCTCGACAGTTAGAAATCAGCTGTGAAATGTGCACTCCATAGGCTGGAGTCATCGCGTTTGTCATATAGCTTAGATTTCAAATGTCCATCAAAAGATCTAAGTACGAAGCTGAAGAAGGTGTATCAGTAGTCTTTTTAATTTCAAGCTCATTGAGATAGATCTGGTGTAAATATTCCTTGATTTTTTTATTATTAAGAGAAAGTGCATCGTCTATGTAGCGGAAGCTGAAATTAAAGGACTGAGCTAAATGTTTTTGTTGTCCCCCGCCGCAACGCGACGGAGGGACATAGTAATGGTCTGCGTCCGTGCGTCCGTGTCACGTTTTTTGTGGGCGCAACACCTCTTACACCACTGGACAAATTTTGCTGAAATTTTGTGTGATTGTTTATCACCAACTGTAGTTGATCATATCATGCCGCCATGTTGATTTGACAAATTTTACAGGAGTTATGGGACTTTATCGACTAAATGCATGCTACAGCTTAGGAACACTTTGTGGGGCAACTCCCCGGAAACCACTGAACGGATTATGGTGAATTTTTTTTTTGAACATTTGCCACCATATGTACTTGATCAAATTATGCCGCAATTTTGATACGACCAATTTTACGGGAGTTATGGGACTTTATCGACTTTATGCATACTACAAGATAGGAAGACTTTGTGGACACATCTCCTCAAAATCCAATGAAGGGATTTTGCTGAAATTTTGCTTGGTTGTTTGCCACCTTATGTAGTTGATCATATTGTGCCGCCATTTAGTTGATCATATTGTGCCGCCATTTTGATTCGAAAAATTTTACTGAGTTATGGGACTTTATTGACTTAATGCATACTACAACATAGGAAAACTTTAGGTTCGCTTTGTGGACGCAACTCCTCAGAACCCTATGAACGGATTTTGCTGAAATTCGATATGATAGTTTGCCACCATATGTACTTGATCATATTATGCCGCCATTTAGATTTGACAATTTTTTGGGGAGTTATCGGACTTTATCGACTTAATACATACTGCAAGACAGGTCCACTTTGTGGATGCAATACAATAGTACCTCTAAATTTCCATTTACCTTGTAACACATTGCACTCCCACTTTACTGCAGCGGCGGGGGACACATAGCTACGCGTAGCAATCTTGTTTTTTCTGTGTTAGCCCTTGTAAAAGTTTGGCCTCATACAAGAAAAGAAAGAGATCAGCTAAAAGTGGCGCGCAGTTAGTTCCCATGGGAATCCCGATTGTCTGTTGAAAACCGCGACCTAAAATTCGACAAAAATATTGTCTATTAAAAGTTCCAACATATTGATTACGTCATTCTCCGTGTAATTCTGGTTTGACTCAGTGTGCTTCTTAACAAAAAAGGTTTTGTGTTTCCCTACTACTAAATAAGTGTATCTTCGTTCTCCGTTTTTAGTGTAGAAACATTGAGGTATGAAATCAGAAATTATTGTTTTCAGTTTATTGTGTTGAAGGGTAGTATAAAGAGTAGAAAAGTCAAAAGTTTGTGTTCTATGGCAATGGGTGAGACTGCTAGAGGATAGCTGTTCAAGGAGATCTTGAGAATTTTTTAGAATCCACATCTGATTGACAACGCTCGTGAGTCGTTAATTGTGAATCGTATTCGGCATTTAAAAACACCAATGAAATCCAGAAATCCCAGGTTTTTTGAAGATCCCTCGTTAGAAAACCCTAGACAACCTCCACGAAAATTACGTCATTGTCCTTGCAGACAAAAACATACTGTTTGTGTGTAAGAAACACTGTCTTGACTGTCTGGTTTTGAGATTGAAATTGATAGTTCATAAGGAAACCCAACTTATACTTCCACTACACAATCAAGGAAGTAGATTATTGAAATTCACACCTCTGTTTTAGCATCCTTTGGCATCTAAGCAGATGATGAAAACAATCAGATCCCCTACATCTACTGGGTCCATAAACTTCATAAGAACTCATACAAACAGCGATTCATTGCGGGGTCTTCCAGATGCAGCACTAAGCCGGACAGCGTGTCGGCATCTTCTTTCTCTTTCTTTGCCCACTTCCTCGCATAGTCCTCAACTGCATCCATCAAAATTTTGAAGTCGTTCTTCCAGTTGATATAATGGGGTTCACGGAATTTTGGACCTTTAAGACCTCTCGTAGTTTGATATTGTTTATAATATCTAGGTCGCCGGTTATCACGTGTCCAGCCGGACTGTAATTGAAGGGGTAAGTGTAGCAAGCGCAATCAGGTGTATTGGCCTTGAAGTCGTCAATTTTGAAATCACACAGTACTCTTTTGCGATTGAAAATGGTATTTGCAATGGGTTTAGTGTAGAAATATGAAATAAGTGGATCGGATTGATATTTGAAGTAAGGTGGAATGTTTGATGTTACTGTTTTACTGTGAAGAATGTTGGCGAGATTTATGGCGTCCAGGCCTTTATTTTGCGAATTGTTTGAATTTTGAGAAATGTCCGGTTATCAGGTTCGTTGGCGGATTCGCGCACAGGTCTGAACCGTCTATGGTATGACACTCGAAATAAACTATCAATCAAAATTTGAAATTCAACGACGTCATTTGAAGCAAACGGTAGTTTTGACTTTTTGTCTTCAATATCGTAATTGGATATGGTGATCAAGCTCGGTTATTACCATAATCCGTATTGGAACGTCTGAAACCGTCATTTTATTTCAACTGGAAATACAACTTCAAGATTTGGATAGAAGCAGTGAGGGCTATGCTTGGAACTGGGCAAACAAACAGATGTTCTCATAATGGATACTACTGGATCAGGTCCATTAATTATGAGTCGTATTCGGTGTTTGAAAATGGCAATGAAATCCAGAGATTCCAGTATATTTGAAGATCCCCTCATTGTTAAGACTCTGGACAACCTTAATGAAAATTTCGTCATTGTCTCTGCAGACAAAGCTACTAAACCATGCTGTCTGTGTGTGAGAAACACTATCTCGACTTCCTGATTAAGGAGATGGGAATTGATAGTTCATTAGGAAACCCTACTTATAACTCTCACTACACTATCAAGGGACGAGATTGCTAAAAATCACACTTCTGTTTGAACACTTTTTCATCAAAGCAGATGATGAATACTATCACCTCCCTTACATCTACTGGGTCCCTGAACTTAATAAAAATCCATACAAGCAGAGATTCATTACGGCGGTTTCAAGATGCACCACTATGCTTCTTTCTAAACTTCTTACTACATTATTGACAGCAGTCAGCGATGACCAGAAAAGATATTGTGATAAAGCCTACTCAAAGAGCGTGTCAATCAGTTGTGGATTGTACAAAATTATAAAGATATCCCTGAATAGCTATCCTCAACCAGTCTCATTTATTGCAACAGTATACAAACTTTTGATTTAACACATAATAAACTAAGAACAGTAATTTCTAATTTGATACACGAATGTTTCTTCACTAAAAATGGAGAACGAAGATACACCTATTTAGTAGTAGGAACGACAAAACATATTTTGTTAAGAACTGCACTGAGTTAAACAATAAGTACACTGAGAATAACATAATCAATTTTGATAGACTATATTTTGTCGAATTTTGAGGCCACATTTTTCAACCAAAGCAAAAAACAAAAAAAAACGGGATTAGCATTGGAAATAACTGCGCACCACATTAAGCTGACCCTTTTCTTCACTCGTATGAGGCCAAGTTTATACAAGGGCTAACACAGATTAAAAAAACAAAAAAACATATAGCCCAGTAATTTTATTTCAGCTTCCGCTACGTAAACGATGTACGTTCTTCCTGTATAACTCAAAATTTAAGAAATATTTACACCAGATCTATCCCAATGAACTTTAAATTAAAGAGACTACTGATACACCTACTTCAGCCTCTTACTTAGGTCTTTTGTTATAGGTGTTTCCTGTTATCTTCTGCTTATTAAATATTGCATTGCATGCAAAAGTTTCAAAATTATTAGTCTTTGATATTTCAAGGAGATTTACCATAGTTAGAATCGGAATAAAATTCCAAAAGCTTATTGCGCATCTATATACTATATTCAACAATTAAATTCCTTAATTCCAATTTTTTGATATATGGATCTTAAGTGAAACTTTAGCCGAATTGATTGATGTTGAAAATGAAGGTCAATGTGACGTGATTCTGGAATGGATGTAGATTACTGCAAAAGATGTAACTACTACCAATAAAGGGGTATGGAGTAAATATACAAAACCCCTATAAATATGTGGTAAGATCAAGCAAATGGAACAACGCTTTCATTGTTGTTCTTCATCTTTAAGTCACCATGAGGCCTTCAACAAAGAGTAAACACTCTTACCTCATAGTAAGTTCAAGACGGTCTCTAGCACCGGTTTGAGCGGAATTTACTGGCTAAATGTTGAACAACGGCACATCTATTGATGTCATTAATACGGGGTCGTCAACAAACATTACATATCGGGCAAAGTACTCTTACAAACAATGCCATCCTTTGCCCGACAAAGGCTCCAAATGAAAATACAACATATAGAGAGAAAAATAAGAATGGAAACGGGGAATGTGTCAAAGAGACAACGACCCAAAAGGGGGCGGGGGGTAATAACAACTAAAAGCAACAATTAGATCTTCAATGAACGGCGAGGAAACCCAACAACCAACGGCAGGTCGGAATCGGCACCTAAATAAAGGGTAATCAAGTTCAGCGAGATGAACATCATCCTAGACTCCTATAGACATAAAGTGAACTAACTAGAAAACAGACAAGACACGCAAAGGTTTAATAAATTTCCTGCCTTAGGACAGGCGAACACATAGTGCGTCGGGGTTAAACTAGCTTTATTGGGCCCAAACCTTCCCCTATAGCCAATGTAATAAATCAAAAAACAATCGTAACAGCAGTAAAATTCAGTTAGCAACAGGACTGAGTTAATTGTGAAAAATAATACTGAAAGAACTAATTATACGGACATAAATATGAAATCACAAAAGACTACTAGCAGTGAAGAGACATGCCAGGTCCAGACCCATTACCAACTGACAAATAAAGTTATGTACCCTCAGTATACAGCTCCTACCAAGATCCCTTCCCATGAGGAGTATAGCATAATGATTTCATGCATATACTAGAATACACAACCCGTGTCAATGATATACTGATTTAAGAAATTTAGAATGTGTTTAGTTAAGATGCAAAGACCCTATCAAAAAATCAATGTTAATACCGAAGAAGGCTATACGTAATCACTTTTCTGTGTTGTACTCATGTTGTGTCTCTGTTTCTTTTTTTTTCCCGACGTTGCCTTGGATTGTTCGTTTTGGATGATGGTTCGGTTCTCACTTACTTAACGACAATACCGTAATTATAACCCTTCTGAATTCGACGATTTAAAGGTTTTATAAGTTTGTTAGGCGAGTTTAAGTATTTTTTACTCTTATGTAAAACATTACCGTAAAATAAGGGATGTGAAATACCAGCCTTGATTAGATGTTTACAGGTTGCATTGTATTTTCATATCGATAATAAAATTTAGTAAAGGTTTTCACTAGTTAATGATAACGAAAATCCTGAAGTAATAGTTTTTCAGTTATTATGAAAAGATACCGTTCATTAAAATCGCAATTTATTACATACTCGAGAAAATCGAACAAGTTAAGATATGTAAACACCATATGATGGCGCTAATGGAACATCGCCATCCAGAAATGGATAATTAACTATGGTAAAAGAAAAATCGTCCCTTTAATCATAAATTTTAGTATCTAATTTACCATACAGACTATCACAGGGGACTCATCGAGATGTTTGTAAGAAAACTTGGCAAGGAAAGTCGGGAGATGTGGGCAATATATATACAGATGGCCAGAAAAATACTTTATTTTTTACAAAACAAGTTGAATTTTGATAGAGCATTCATATGAGAAATTCTCACATGAACAAGTACACCATATCTGGCAAAATAAAGAGTAATACACCTCAAGCACGGGGAATCTTTTTACGGACTCCACACTGCACGAGAGACAAACTCCGGTGTAAATGAACAAATAAAGGGATATGGAGTTAATGTACATGGGACAAAATTCCTATAAATACATGGTAAGATCAAGCAAGTGGAACAACACTTTCATTGTTGTTCTTCATCTTGAAGTCACCATGAGGCCTTCAACAAAGAGCAAACACTCTTACTTCATAAGTTAAAACACCATACATCATAAAAAACTAAGACCAGCTAATGGATAAATATAGAAAATTATTTTAATAAGCATGGGATTCAGTATTGAAGTCGTACTGAATATTGTGTCAAAATTTCAGTGATATTGAATATGATTTCAGAAAGGTTATTGAAGTTTATAAAAGGTTGAAAAACAAATGATCGCCACGACTCCGACAACGGAATCTATGGTCGCTTTGTCTCGCCTTAGATACATTCGATGTAAGCACATTCGATGCAGGTGAGACAAAAATTAATAAAATAAGTGAACCGTTTAATTAAGGTCAAGGTTACTTGACAGGTGTCGGACTGGCAAGTACCCACACAAATCATACCAAGAATAAAGGTGTTACAATTGCTTAGAAATGGGAATTAAAGTCATTGAACCATTAGATCAAGGTCGACCTTCCTTGGCCAACGTCAGACTGTCATTTACCCTTTAGTATGTAAATGACAAAATACCGAAGTTACTGTTAATCTTTTTTTCTGCATATGCTCATTTCGACAACTTATGTCTCATCAGTGCAGATCAAACCAAAACATTTGGAAATCCATTAACCGAAAAACGTATTAAAGCTGATAACCAACAAATACTTAGTAACCAAAATTCAGGTAGGACAGAGCTATGCATGAGGGAGATACTCCTAATTAGCTTTAAACTGAATTTTGCAGAATTTTGATATTGCAAGTTTCAATACAATCGGTTTTCGGGTCAGCACCGAAGTACTGACTACTGGGTTGGTGAATACTCTCGGGGACTAACAGTCCACCAGCAGAGGCATCGGCCCAGTTGTAATAAATGACCATTAACCATTAATCATTTATAGTCCCCGGACCGAATAGCGTATCTGCCCTAGAAAATGAGTTCGCTGTACTCATCGGTATAACAGCAATTTTTTTATTGCAACAGAAATTCATACATTCCTAGTATATGAAACAATCAGGTGATTTTCCGATTTCCCGTACAAAGGTGTCGAAAGCGCCATTTTAAAATTGGCGCCCATGATTTCAAAAAATTTACCTCACAGTTGAAAACTCTATATGATTTAAACAGAAACAGAAATCATGTTTTTATATCATGTTATACGTTTGAGGAAAGGATTCACCTATACACAAGTACCGTATTTTTGTGTCTATGGCAACCGGAAGTGAGCTCGTTACGCGTTTTAAGCTCTTTCAAAGCAAACAAACCAAAATCTGGTATTGTTTTTAACTTTTTAATGCAACGCAAGTTAATAAAAGCGACTGTATTAGCAAATTATACAAAACAAACATTAAACAAACTAAAACAAAGCAAAAAACCTGATTTAAATCCGTAAAACCAAAGACGAGATACAAAAACAAAGAGAGCTATGTACATGGTAAAAAAGGCCTGTCATCTAATGCATGACCTCTCTGGCATGATTATATCTACTTGAATGTTACATTTAATCCGAATCAGTCTATATGGTAAAAGGGATCCAAAACCAAGTCAGGGTGACAGTCCACAAGGGAGATAATAAATTATATATTTATATTTTTAAAATAAAGATAATAAAATAGTCTGCATGCATTATATTGCAAAACCCCATAAAAATATTGATAACATACATAAAGGTATTTACAAAATTATGGGAACCTATGTACATATGTATAAAATAACAATATGATCGCAATAAATCATTATTTACATAACCAACAACCCGTCACTGTGAAACATTAACCATGCTAGTTTGGATCATTTTCATTGCCTGATTTTCTATCAGATGGAAAATTGTTAACACCCTCATCATTGTTTTGGTAAATGTTCTGACAATTCTCGCCACCTTCACACAAACAAGCTTCAGTTCCACGTAATTCAGCTGCTTTACAGAACACCGAAGTGCATAATTTTAGGATTTGAAACCAGACTTGACCATTTTCGTGGTTTGTTTAGGCATTGGTTCAAGCGTCGTAAGTACAGTAACCATTATCACTTTTTGTCCACCCTCAACCATATGGATTTGATGTTGCAGGATTTGGCTGCAATGAAGATAGTCAAATTAAAGCTAGGTATTATTCTCGTTTGAAGAGCTGAAAAAGAGCCTTCTGGGTTTGGGTAAAGCTCACTCTGTGACCCCTTTTTGCAAATAGTTTATACTGCATTTTGTTTCAACTTGCACTTGTTGGAGATCCGTTGTAAATGCGCAGGACATGCTGTTCTAAATTATCTGTGATCTCATCGAAGGGCAGTGTAGAGGGCTTGAGCGAGAGAATAAATATTTTGATTTGAACAGTTCCCAAGATCTGACATTTCCTCATTTTACAAGGCAACTTGTTGAATCGCAACCAGTTATAGCATTGGAGGCAGGCAGAGTTTTACACAAGTTTAGTTCAAGAATACCTGCAATTGATATGCGCTTGTAACCTCGTCCACCTTTAGACAAATGCAACCAAATCTAAACACCAAGATCAAACGAAAACAAGACAAGGAGAACGAGAACATCAGTGTCAGGAGAATGAGAAATAACGCGTTAAAATGCAGATGATGCAGCAGCTGAGGCATAAAATATCATTCGTGTACCCCTTTCTTCACTATTACTGCTAGACAAATCTATGCCGTGGCCTCAAAAAGAACTCGAATTTTGACATTTATTCGGTTAACAACCCTGTGCTTGGAATACGACAGTGGAAATAAGCGCTTCCATTGCTGTATTTGCCATGAATATATGACGCTATGGCAACTACTACTAGTCTGTGCATTGAATGTGACTCTATCCCCATAATGACTTTTTAGCTGTTCTTTTAGTCGATGAGATGGATAACCTGGACTATCGACACCATCCTAATGGAAATATTGTTTATATTTATCAAGAAGCGTTTGAAGTTCAAGCACCTCGCGTTCATGGAATAATGGTTCATCAATTTTAGAATCTAATTTGTAAAACACTACTTGGTATATATCGACTCTGGAGATATTTGTCACAAGATTTCGATTTGATTTTTCTCTCGGATACATATGCTTGGTGACATTTGCTATGGTACTGAGCACCAACAGCAACCAAATCAGATACATCTGATAAGGACCCAATCGCCATATCATTCAGCACTTGCACATACGTTTTTCAAAGCAACTGGTTTGTAGCTTTTCGTATGGGTCTCTTTTTCTAGCCATTATGCCGGAAAAGGTACTGAATAAAATCATAGACTTCCAGTCAAAGATTGCAGCAGAAGATCGAGTAGAAGGACCATCAAGTGTATTTAGCTTTTGTGCAAGCGGGTCCAATGACGATATACTGCTGGAACATTTTGATTTGAACTTTTTCAATTGTTTGGTAAAAAGTTTATAGCATAAATTGTCACTTGAAGTTCTGCGTAAGGCACACTTGGTTTTTCAATGCTACTTCTCAGTTCCCTGTCGAATGAATCATGTTGAACTCTGTCGATTCTGTCATTAGCTAATTGCAGTACAGTAGAAATGCCCTGCTTTGTACAAACGATTGTACTTCCTCGACGGGCAGTCGACGGGCAGATCCCTTGATGCAACATAATCCACATTTTGATACAACACGTCACATCTTTGTCGATGGTTGCAAGAGTTTACATTTAACCACTTTTATGTCTGAGGAATCCATTACTTCGAAAAGTTTTGTTTGGGGTATATAAAAAGCCACAGAAACAAATAATCAGATCAAAACAAAACAGAACAAGATTAGCAATTACAACAAACGAATGAAAAAAGGAGGAAAATGAGTTGCTTCGACTCAATAAAATTAAGGTTAAACAGAACCTAGCAAAATGAGCTACTTCGGCTCAAACTGCAAACTACATTGTCATTGAGAAATTACAAACAAAAGATAATGTCAATCAATCAATTAATGCAAAAATATATTTCGATCAGCATTTAATTGAATAAGATGCGACATAGTTCCAAAAATTAATTCTACACCATGTATGGTCATTCAACTCCCATACGATCTGTAACCTTCTGGAAGACCTATGACCCAACCCCATCTTCCTTGGCTCTCCTGAGCTGGCATATGCCGTCTATTCGGGCATGGTTGCTTATTTTATTTAGAGCTTACTAAGCAACATTTGGGAGACTACAAAATTGTAGCTGACCGTAGACCCTTTTCTGAATTTAACAAAAAAGCAGCTTCAACCAATTTGCCATAGTAATTCAAAACAAAACTACTCTTTATGTAAATAAATATTAAAATATATATTCACAGAAGTGCTTAAGACCGATATAAAACTGTTTAATGTTTGAATAAGATCAGATTTAAAATGTTCAACGAATTAACTGTGACGAAAAACAAACAAATCTAGTCTCCTGAATCACATATGGACATCAGACGCAAGGACGAAAATCTGTTGTATCTCGATAGGAATGCCTCTAAATAAGATGATAAAAGTTGAAATGACAGGAAAACGATAACATAAAGATGAGTAAATCATTTCATTGATAAAATTATCAATCCTCAATGAAACTGAAATAGACGATTCAATGCTATGATGAGACTTGATTTTTGTGTATGCTGCTGTAAATGGAATATTTGTATTTCTGGCGTAATATACATCAATGTCAACAGAAATATGACGAATCAATGAAAATCATCATAAAAGAGTATTTAAATAGATATACTCAGAAGTCCATTATTAGTAGAAGTCTGCAACTCGTTCAATATGTATTGTGACGGCGTTGTCCCCAGATTAGGCCGTTTTCAGTAAAATCGTCAACGGGGGGGGGTTCCTACCAATCTCGTTCGTATAGTATGGAATGATGGGTAAAAGTGTTATCACAACAACAAGTACTTGTTAATAAATCACAGTCGAATAATCATTTAAGTTCGAACATGTGGAAATGAGAAATGTCAACACTGTTCAATCCACCCAGGGTAAAATTCTCTCCAAAACAGAAAAACACAATTAAATGGAAATTTTATGGCCGACAATAATGCAAAAAGATTTCCTATTATTTATCATAATTTGAAGAGATTTGTAGCAAGATCGATATGGAAATTCCAAAACGAAAAATAAATCTTTATACACTAAATTTGAAAACATTTTTTTCTAAAAAGTTTAAACGATAAATTTATTGACTGTATAGTTTTGAGAATGAGGATTTTCGAGAAAATAATAAAGAAGAAGAAACGGTCATCGGAAAGAATCCGGAATAATGAAATTGCAAAGTTACACAGCAGTGCCACACGTATTTGTTACCATGTGCTGATATCATAATTCTCATAATTCACGAAAGCGTTTAGAAAACTTTATTTTCTTGTTTGCTATTCGGCATAAAAAGATATTCAAATATTTGTCGAGACAATCTCTGCGACCCTACTATTTTATAATGAGTATGTATTGCCAGCTAGGACCCTTTATTTATTACTGTAACGCATTTTATTGTACATTTTGTGTATTAATACAAACTTTACTTATTTTAACAACTTCACCAAAACTAATTCAAGATATTAAGAATACCAGCTATAGTTTTAATGTCGGTATTTGTGTGATAAGCAAAAAAGTTAACAAAATGAAAAAAAAGAAACAATGCAATCTTATTGATGTTTAAAGATGTAACCATTAGACCTAAACATTACTTTCCGCAATTCAATCTACTTTCTCTAAATAGTACAAAAACTTGCTATATTGGACAGTTTTTTGTTATATTTTCTATTACTTTAATTTCTGATTTAACCGTTTACTGTAATTGTACTTATTTTCGCGGTGTACTTATTTTCACGAATTTCGCGTTCGACAACTTTCCGCGAAATTAAGTACACGCGAATGTAATAATTTAACATTAAAGTTATAAGGAAAGCACACACTTCCGTGAAATTAAATACACGCAAACTTGGCTAGAAAGGAATATTCGCGAAAATAAGTACCCGCGAATATAAGTACAATTACAGTATATTGTATGCATATATGTATCTATTTTGTACATCTGTCTTTAATCGGTTATCAATTATCACATTTATCTGAAAACTGACGGGGTATAGCAAGACACGTAGCGAATATTAATTGTCCCTGTGGATTTTGCATATATTAACTGCACCCATCATGCAACATTTATTTTCTAGCCATGAATTTTGTGCTACTATTTTTAGTCTTCTCGCACAAAATCTCGTTTGCATCACAGCGGTAGTCTGGGGACAATGCCGTCTACTGATATATTACGAGTTGCTGACTTCTACTAATAATGGACTTCTGATATACTCCATTACTTAATATTCCAATGCCCCAAAGTCTTCAAAGAACACTTTCGGAGACAAAAAATCGATTTTTGTCGATATTTATGTCGAAACTTAAATTTTGGCTTATCAGATTATCAAATGTGATTAACTTATTACATTTCAAATGTTTAAAACATTTTATACTGACCTAAACCACAAAATATTTAAGACTTAGAAAATAATGCGGAAAATGACGTCATCACTTCACCAGCCAACAGAATTTTCCTGCACGGGAAATCGTTAAATCACCTGATGGAATGTTAAAATATAAGTATTTTTGTATGCGAATACCTAAAAAATTGCTGTTATACCTTTGAGTACAGCGAACCATTTTTCAAAATCTTCGGTTCGGGGACTATTAACTGAAAAACATGATAAAGCTGATAAAGAACAAATAACCAAAAGGTTCTGATTAAAAAAGCCAACATTTAGCTTAGGACAGAGCTATGCATGAGGGAGATACTTCTAAGTTTTGAACAGAATTTCGCAACAGTTTAATGGAGAGTCTAGATTCTTTAATTGCCTCAGACATCGACATTAATGATGTCAAAATTACATGACTGTTGTCTGACTGTCATGTACAATGTATTTTTAAGATGTAGCATTACACCAAATATGGTACCTCTATACATTACAAAGACTGAGAAATTGACTTGAATGTATAGTGACTCGCCAAATACAAATCTACAAAGTAACTGTACGGTGCAAATGAAGTCGAGGTCATTTGACAAGTGTTAGTGTCGCATATACTTGCTCAAATACATCAATACACTAAATATAATGGATTAATGAAAAAAGATAACAGTAAACACCCACAATGGCGGGAAATTACGATCACATGCCCCAATCTACTAGGGAACTGCACAAGAAAAACTATAAAACGACAAAAGACAAACATAAACAACGATAGAAACTCGGGACAGCCGGACTTGGTACCGGCACTAGCAGGAGCTAGCGGTAGGGATAAACCGGCTTGTGGGTACCCAAACCTCGCCTTTCTCCATCCCGATTCCTTATAGTATAATAAACTTACAAATAAAAAAAATCAACCACCCAAATACAGATGTATATATTAAAATCCTAAAAATCAAAGCGTCAAAACGCAGTATTACTGTTTTCTAGCTTTATGATCGCACGCAAGCAAGAAATTTACAGCTTACTATACATAGTGTTTGCAACTAGAGTAGGGGCAGTAAAAAATCAACAGAATGTTTTTTTTTTTTTTTTNAATCAACCTGGAATAGTTTACACATAATTAACAAATGAAACTGTGCAATGACTACAGAGGAATCAATCAGCGTAGAATGGTTCACTTTTAAGTAATAAATGTATCTGTACAACGACTAAATGACCACAAGTAAATCAGCGTGGAATGGGTTACACGTAAGAAACAAATGTAACTACACAATGACCACAGGCAGGCATGGGACGAATAACAGTTGAATGTAATGCATTGAATAACCATTACTTGAAGATCATTTGCATTGAATTACCATTACCATTACATGAGATTTGCAAAGAAATGCATTGAATTACAATTACTTTAGCTTAGAAATGCATTGAATTACCATGACATTTTGACATTATATCAACAAATAAATTAACCCAGATATGCATCTGTATGCTTTTGCTGGAAAACAAAAGAAAAAGATATATGGTCTAAAGTTTCTGCATTTTTTTATCCAACAAATAACTAAACACCGAAGTTACTGTGAATTATGATTTTTCATATGCACATTTCGACAACTTATGTCTCTTCAATGCAGATAAAATCTAAGTGTTTGGAAAACGATAAAGTCAAAGATGTTTAAAAACTGCTAGAGGACAAATTACAAAATATGATCTAAATAGAAAGTCAAAATCAGCTAGGGACAGGGCTTTCCATGGGGGAGATACTCCTTAGTTTCAGCAAAATTTACTAAAATTAGATATTGAAGGTTCCTAATAGAATCGGCTTTCAGGTCAGCACAGAAGTACTTACTACTGGGCTGGTGAATACCCC